>JAMQGT020009125.1:0-10400 GCA_024447675.2 Pterophyllum scalare | reverse complement strand
AATGATGATGACAGACTTCCTGTCATTTTTATTCCAGGTTTTCTCTCTCCTCTTCTCGTCCAGTTTTCTTGGTTTCTGTCCTTGGGGGTTTCACCCATGTGATGGGCTTGTCCAGCTGGAAATGAGTGGGACTGTGACTATGGGGCATCCAGCTGGATCTATGTGGTATTGTATAGTTAAGTGTTTCCTTTCAGGATGCCCAGACAGCCCTGCAGCAGCTGGAGGTTCCCCTGCAGGTGAGAGAGGATGGGATCAGACACAGCTGCGTAACAGAAATGCTGGGGATGTTGTAAAGATTTAATTTGAACAACTCTTGCTACAATATCAAAACAAGACCCATCACTGATGTGGCTATCCTCTTGCAATTAATGAAAATCTAAAATAAATGTAGAAGTCAGGATAACATTACAGCCCCATTTCATAATAGAATAGGTAACCACATCCTAGAACAGATACAACATTTCCATGGTAAACAGATCAGAGAAAGTTCATGCTGCACTCTTTACAAGGGTATAACTACATAACGTCTATTTATATAATCTATAGCAATAAGCCAGCATACTAATGCTTATTTACAAGGTATTCACATCATATTATTACACTTGTATATATACTTTGTTACTATATAATCTGCTGATATCAATCCATTATGTATAACATCACTATAATCATAAGGCAACCATGTTGTTTACATTTGACCAATATTGTTCAATGATGAGTTATCATCTGCACCATTTATGGCCATGAGTCATTCCTGACCAACATGTTAGACGATGCTCAGCCAATCAGAAGTTGGCATCACAGGCTAATCAATAAGGCTGCAGCCAAGAACTGATGTTACTATAAACAGACTGGCTCTTTACCTACAAATCAGGTAAAGTTTCTCTCTACCAGCTATTGTGGCTAGTAGCAACTGAGCTAGGTCACTAGCAGTGAAACAAAGTCAGCTGCTAGATATGGGGAATACACACTTTCTCCATTTCAGTCATTAATGATAAAATAGGTACAGCCAAACACACAGCACAATATGATCACATGATTAAGCTAAGCCAATCAGGCATGAGAGAGAGGATGCATATCATTAGCATATATTATATTAGCATTAGCAGCCTGAAATCCTCCACGTTGTTTACTCTCCACTTCACACTTCAGCCAAAGTGTACAAAGGGTTCTCACCATCCAGGAATATAAATATTTTGTTGCACATCTTTAAGTAAAGAACACATACACCTAATTTCATGGCTCAACTCCTTATCCATCTTTTTGGAGTCTATAGACCGGAAAAGTAAAACCTCACGAACAGATGCCTGGATTGACATGTGAATATTGTGCTGCACATCTTTGAAGAGTAAGGTCTGACTTAGACTTCTATTCCTGGTCTTTACGAAGCCTGAGTACGTAACCAGAAACCCCTCTGAACCTATGCTGACGTGCACCTCAAGAAATCCAACTACACATCGGGTCAATGCAGCCTGCAAGGATTGTGACTGGCCTGTTCAGCACATTCAATTCCTCCCATGCATTTCTGGCTACTTTTTCACTGAGAATGAGAGATAGTGAGAGAAAAATAATCATCATCTCAATACAAGAAGTAATCATAGTAATAAGGACTCTGGAATGCCAGCAAATTCCTGGATGGAGATTGCTGAAACCATGGGAATGCACATGAGGAAAAAGTGAAAAAACTAGAGTAAAAAATATGTTCACACCTGAATAAACTGTCCACAACAAAGACCGAGGACCCAGGAGGGAAAGAAGTCCCAGCATTTTATTTGTTTCTGTTGGCCGTTACCGTATGTAAAGCACCAGGACACGACCACATGGTAATTAACACACACAATGCATCTCACACAAGCATAAATGGTGGCAACCACGTCAGCCACTACTGTAAATGTCTAAATCAGGCTTAAAGAGCACATATGCCAAATTTTGTGGCTCAACTCCTTCTGATTTTGGGGTCTGCAGACCAGAAAGGTAAAACCTCACGGACAGACACCTGGACAAGTGGATGGACAGATTTTGGATGAAAGAATAAAAACCTGTATTACCACTGGTTTTACTAAGACTAAGACCAAGGCTGAACAGTCCTGGTATTCCCCTACTATGATTGTAACATGACCAAAGAGGACTTCCCTAAAAAGCAGAAGTGCCCTTTTAATGGGTCTCTGTATTCCCTCAGTACCTTGGCGTGTTTGAGCTCAAGCTCGGCCAGCTCCACCAGGTTCTTCCTGAAGGCTGCCACTCGTCTTGTTTTGAAGTCTATGAGCTCTGTGTTTAGAGAACAATGCACTGTGAAATCAGACTGCACAGACATCCAAGTCTAATAAACATCCACTCACTGATTCTTTGAGACTCCTCAACTCATATGTAAAGGATATGTAAAATTAACAATGATGGGGAGGAAATGCAACAAAGCAATTGTGACAAAGCTGAGGTATAAATATAAAAAGGATTGGGAGAAAAAGCAGTGAGGATGGACAAGGACCTTGCTTGGCAGACTCTGAGATTTTCTCAAACTTGTGGCAGCAAAGCTGCTGGCTGGTCTCAGCCTGCAGTACATCTCTGTTTTTGGCTCGAGCCTTATCTAGAGCCTTGTTAGCGTTCTCATAGTCAACCAGAGCCCGGCTCCTTCGGTACAAGAGGTCCTGCAAGGGGAGACGACATCAAATAAATTGCAGTATTTGACAAAACCAGTTTGTTAGCTGCTGACTTCAACTGTCAGTATGTGCCAGACCTTTGCAGCCTGCGACTCCCTCAAATAATATTTCAGTAGGTCGGCCAGCTTCAGGTCTTCATCTGCTGCAACGCGCGCTTCAATTTTCTGTTTAAAGAAAAACAACAAAACAAAACAAACAAACCGAATCAAAACAGTGCCTGCATTACAGCTATTGGCGATGAAGAACAAAAAATGTTGAACAGTAAGCACACGAACAAAGCAAACTCCAAAGTTCAGATTTAATGTCACACATACCCGGGTTTTCTCAAACAGCTCTGACACTTTAAGGAAGAACCTTAAAAGAAAGAAAAATAAAACAAATTAACAACACAGTAGCGATGCTGGCATGCTTACAACCTGGCTCTGATCTGAAGAAAATACACAAGTATTGTTCCCATTCAAATGTTGCTCAGATTTTAACTGGATATATGCAGTTGTTCCCATCACATCAAGACAGCTCCAGTCAAAATTCAAAGAAAGGGAATACTGAATAAAATCTGTGAATGGAAATTCAAGATTGTTTGTTCATACTTGCAGAGGTCTGTGGAGTCCTGCGTTCCTAATGTGTAGAGAGATGAGGCAATTCTATTGATGTCATCAGCAGCATCTAAACAACCAAAAAGACAGAAATAAATAGACATCAATGTCACACAGTGTTTGCACACAGAAATAAAAAATAAAAAATCATGGAAAAAAATAATAACGAAGAAAATTAGATGAATTTTAGCTTCGTTCAAAGTCAAAAACAGAACAATATTCTTACTTTTGTGCGAGCGGATCATTCTGTCAGATTTAGCTGAAGCGTCCTTGACTCTGTTGTGATATTCTAACAGAAAAGTTTTCTCATGCTCGAAGAAATCATCCACATCCTGAAATGCGGGCAGAAAAACAGCAACTATCAATGAAGAGAACAGATATGGGAATAGAATAATATTCTATGATTCCTGGTTCCTCACCTTGACTCCAGCCACCAAGACACCATCTGCAGACTTCACCACATTTTTAAAGAAATCTTCCAGTTTTTCTTTCTTGTTCTTCCCTCGTACACTGAGCTATTGGTAACAAACATCACACACAACAATATGGACAGTCAGCAGCTCTCTGTTGATCTATTTCTTCCATGGAGCACCACAAGGTTCTATATTTGGGCCTCTTTTCTTGTCTTTTTTATGGCTTCATTTGGGCTTTACTGGCAGAAAACCTCATGTCTTACTAGCAACATTCTGTTTTCTGCTACTTCTACTCTGGCTGTTAGAAAATAGGAATGTCTCATCCTCATCCTCTCTGTCAGTGACTGAGCTTGATTCCCTGCAGTGATTCTGTTTGGCCTGATGAATATGAGACCGGATCTTCAAGCTGCTATTTAATCCTAAGAATGAAATTAATCGAGTGTGATACTTACATCCTGGTTATACTCCAGGAAGACATGGAAATTGAGGTCTTTCCTGAGGACAGGATGAGCAGCCACACGACATAAAAAGACCTCGTGCATGGCTACAGTCTTCTTAAAGATGGCCAGATACTCTCTGTGTGACAATACAAAAAACAGTCAGTGTGGTGATTAATCCACCATGTAATAAAAAGCTGTGTGGAGGAACTTATTTGTCTGTGCTGACTCACGCCTCCAGCTCCTGCTTCATCTTTGTGAACTCCTCCTTAGTCATGGATCCCTCTCCCTCACCCAGCTTCTGCAGCTTCTCTCTGGACGCATCAAAGTCTGGTCTGGGAGGTGCTGGGGGGATCTGCAACAAGAAAACGACTTGGAAACAACCAGCTACACACTGCTCTCGATTTAAGTCTACTCACGCGCTTTCTGGTCTTCTGTGCTGTTTTATTTAATTTGCAACAAGATAGCATGTTTGTTCATGCATGTCTGTTCTTGTTTTGCTAGTGGTGACCTAAGCCCAGTAGACAGTGGGGTGTAGGTGTTAACTTCCTTTTGGGATCAAGGACTGAAAACTTGCATCATTTAATGACATGATAAAGAGATACTTCATGATTAGACTTGAGTTAGGGAAATGTGAAGTTTAGGTTAGGCCCTAGTCAAAGTTAGTTTTAGGTAGGAAGGTTTTAGGGCAGGTCTGGGAGGATTTCCTGCTTGTTTCTAGCTTTGCAAACATGCAGCATCTTAATTCAGATACGTAAACAATGCCAAATGTTAAAGAACTTAGCAGGTTAAGATTAGGAACCCACTTACCAACCTACAATGGTTTACAGATTACATTTCAGCAAATGTTTTGCTCCATTTACCTTCATGGAAACAAAGTCTCTTCAGACATGACGGGTCAATAATACTCTGCCTGTAAACTGACTACAAATGGAAACTAAACATTTTTGGATAACAAAAATTGAGTCCCTTGCCCTTTTTAAAATTACATAAATATGACTGCAGGAACTCAAGTCATCAGAGCCTCTGAAAATGGAAGAATTCCAGGATTTCTAAATACTGGTATACCGCAAAGTATTACAGCCTCAAAGCCAAAAGACTGAAATTAGATACTTTATGTTCTTCTGTTTTATTAGACTATTCAGTGTACAACATGGAAATAAAGTTAGTATATGTACAGTATTATGCAGAAATCTTGAACCACCCCTTATTTCTTTATATTCCACTAGAAAAATGGGAAATAGGTGCAATGACTTATTTAAATGTGCAAACAAATGGAAATACAGTATATAAAGCAAATGCGGAGTCTAGGTAAACACTTATATTTTCTTAAAGAGGTCTTCAGGAATAGTTCTCCAGGGTTCTTAAAGCTCTTCTTTGGATGTTGCTGCCTGTTGTTCCATTCTCTGTCAGGATGATCTCACACTGGTTTAATAATGTTGCTCTGGGGAGGCCAGCCCATGATTGGTAATGCTTCAGTGTGTTTTTTTTTTCCTTTCTATCCAAGTTGTAACCCACTTTTGTACCTCTCTTCTGACCTCCTTCATATGCTGCTGCTGCTGATTTGAACCAAATTTACCAACATTTGGACCAATCAGTTCTGTTGCCTATGAGTTTCGGTCCGGGTCTTGTGTAATTTGGCATACCTCAGCCCTTTCTCCCAGTTTTCCTTTCCTTAATAATAGCTTCTTGACAGCCACCCTTCCACTGAGACCATTTCTGATGAAACAGCAGATGAATCAACTGAAGGGCCAGATGCATCCCTCAGGTCTTTGCTGGATTTCTTTTTCCTATTTCTTAAGGACAGATACTGCAAATGCTGCAGTTTTTTTTTTTTTCTTTTAGGCCTGACACTTCTTTTGTCCATCATGTCAATTTTTTTTTTTTGTGAGGACACAATGCACGCCACACAGAGACCCAAAGTTTTAGTTTAGCTTGTTGGGAACCATCTTGTTGAAACAAAAATACTATTTAATGCCTGTCAAACTATGTTATGTTTGGCATTGTTGTAGACTCAACTAAAGAAATGGGAACAAATTATGTATGGTGACTTTGTTATGGTTGAATGATTGTCGATGGTAAGTGGCTTATCAAACAAACAAAAAAAGTGAGGAAGCAGCCGTTGTCTAAAGAAATTCTGGAGAACAGTGACCGCTTTAACCGAATGACAAGAAAGTCTGGCTCTATAAAAAAAATTAATAAATGAGTGGCTCAAGACTTCTGCATAGTACTGTACTTACATAACTTATTAATGAGACATGCATCAGTTTACACAATCACATTAGAAGGATAACAAGAAGGCTTATTACTTAAAGTGAAGACTTGGTTTGTGTAAGTCTCAAGAACATGACTATAAAAGAATCTGATATCCTCCGTGCATTCTGTTCTTACGATATATCCTGCGTACTCTTCATTTTCGACAAACGAGTCGTGCAGCCAGATGAACTCTTCATGCTGTCGAACCACTGAGAACTCATTCTGCTTAAAGTTGGGGAGCGTGCTCTGTGCAAAAAGAAAGTACAGCTGTAGTCTCCAGCAAGAGTCATAACCCCATCTGTTGTGTGTTCCGCTCAGTCAGTGGATCTGACATCGAGCTGTTTCTCACCTTGGTGTGAACAGTGAACTTGACCTTGTCTCTCTCACTCAAGGCATCAGAGATGTCAACCTGCAGCATAGCATCCGTTTGAAGGTCCACATTCACTGCACGTGGCTGCGGGAGGACAACGGACACCATATGGCCAACAAAGCATGCAACTACATCAAGTGATCAGTACAGACACACAATGAAGGCTAACTGTCATTCACAGCATACTGTTCTCCTGCATCATACTGACCAACATTGCAGAATGCTCTGATTAGAGAACTTGTTCTAGGTTAACAGATTTGTGTGTAGCTGAAATTATTGTTTAAAAAAAAAATTGTCATACAGTACCAGTCAAAAGTTTGGACATACACACACCCATTCATTTGAATGGAACATACCAAACAGCCAGAAATCATTAAATATTCTATAAATGAAGCTGTGACTAACCTATGAACCAAACCATCCATCCATTTTGTAAAAATGTTCAGAGTGTAGTTCAGCTGTAGTAAGTGCTACTGGAGGATATGGCTGCTTCAGAGTAAAAAAAACCTTTAAAAATCTTTAAGAAGGTGTACATTTTTAATAGCTAACACTAGCCACAGGTAAAATGTTTAACTAGAGGATTTCACCATAAAAGTAAACCCCTGAATGTGTATTTAGGACATCTGGGTACTCTCAGCTCTGTAACACGCTGTAGCACAATGAAAGAAAAGATAGGATATAAAAATCTAAATTATTTCCATGATCATATTTAGATTTTGGGGATGGTAGTAGTAAGATAGGCTTACAAGCCTTAAATTGTGACATTGTTGCAGGTCTTTTTTTTTACCATCTGTCTAAATTTCAGCTCTTGTCTCTCTAACCCTCCGGTCATTTGAGCTGTCAGCTGCTAAAGAGCAGTATTTTCTGTGAGTGAACAAAAACTACATTTAACATGGACATTGGACTTTTCTGGTTTATTACCCCGTTCTTCTACCAAAGTAAACAATCTCTGGGTTTTGGCTTGTAGTGAAGGCACTATAACCACTTTGGTCACGATACAGGAATTTTGGTGGAAAATATTTCATCACCTGCCTACATAATCTTTTTAGGTAGATGTCTGAACATTAATATTACGATATAATATAAAACTCTAGAAAATGATATACATCAGCCATTCCCAAAGTCGAGTACTGCGGCACACTTAAAAAATAGAAAATCTCATGGGGCCAATCTTAAACTTTCTCTCTAATCAAAATCCAAGAGAAAGTGATGCACTTCCTTGAAATTTTATGCAAAAAACAGAAAAGAAATACCCACAAAGAACAGAAGCTGTTGGCTATTAATTGCTAATGCTACCCAGTCATATGTAAACTGTTAAGGCCAATGTATGACCTTCTTACCACTGGGACACGTTTGTAGCAGAGCAGTAAATTTGGAGTAATGAGTAATATCACAAACTAACCACCTCCTATTACCAGTTCTAAGTTACTTTTTACACAAATAAATAAATGTATATAAATATGTAACTGTACATACTTGTGAGTAATTTCAATCTGAATTTATGTTATTACTGCGGCCCACCTGCAGTATCTTTGCAGTCCACAGGGGGCCCCGGCCCACACTGTGGGAATAACTGATGCACACAATTGTGTACGAGGTGACCAAAGAGGTTTGGGGACATGAAAGTGATATTGTCCATCTTAGAAACATTTACACTTTTATCCAACACTTCTCAAGGAGAAAAAACAGAATTTCGGCCAGGTTTTCTTCTATCAATGTTCTTTGTCGTACTTAATTTGGAATGACACGGATTGGCCAATTAACATCAGAGCAGCGTCTGTATGCGTGTCAGTCATGTGATAGCATGATGGTAAAACAGCATAGCACACAGTACAACATAAACTCTACTCAGTCTGCGGTTCGTTAGCTGCTATTTAGACCTTGGCAAAAACTGTTAGCCACGTTAGCAAGTGAAAAGACTGCAACCGGGTCAACGTTTGGACTCTCCGTCAGACCACAGCTGACAGCATAACTGCCCGTTAGCAGGATGCTAAAACTAGCTGGGACAGCTAACCTGTCTAGGGGGAAAAAATCCGAGCTAATGCTACCCAGCTAATTTAGCTGTGACAAACAGAACCTAGAGTTGAACTCTGATAGACAGGCAGACAGGTGAACAAACAGACAGGCAGACGGACAGCACTCACTCCCCGGTCCTCCTCGGAGAGGAAGTCGGGTCCGTCGTCCAACCCTTCCTGCTACGAAGACAGAGAGCAGAGTCGTTAGTTTACTCACACACCGACCGTAACGCAAGAGCAAAAGCAACAACACCACAACCGGTGGAACTGCTGAGGTTCACCGAGCCGAAAACACACAGAAAAACAGAAGGAGATCGCAGAAAACAGAGAAACCCACCATCATGGCTGCAAATGGGTGGAGACAGGAAGCAGAGTGACGTCAGGACAGTCAGGCGGATTTCATGAATCAAATTCTAACTTAAGTACCTCTAATAAAAACAATCAACCGTAAAACAAACTAATATTAGACGGAAAAACAAAATTAAAATAAAAACTTTAAAAAGACAAACAAAAAACCGCTACATGGACATACACCAGAGTTGGGAAGTGTAGAAGTACAATTACTTCATAACTGTACTTAAGTAGAATTTTCAGGTATCTGTATTTTCCTTGAGTATTTATTTATTTTTACAACTTTTTACTTTTACTCCCTACATTTTTACACAAATATCTGTACTTTCTACTCCTTTCATTTTCCAAACTCTTTTTTCCCATCTCTGTGAGCCCTCAAATGTTAAACCAACTTAAGCCTAAATGGAGGCCTATAGCATACAAAGAGATGAAAGAGGAAAAAACTTGTAATTCATGCAGCATTTATAGGGTTGCATTTAGAAGCTGCAATCACATTTTGGCAAAGTGACTTTTATATTTTAGAAAAAAAAGCTATTTTTTTTCAGAGAGATCTGACCAAGGGGGCAGCAAAAGTTGCAACAAATATAACATCACCGTTCTATAAAGATAGTTAATGTGGCCAAAAAGGACTGGGTTGATTATAATGCAGCTACAGTAACAGTGTCATAAAGATACTTGCAAAACAGGTAATTTCTTTATTTTATTTATAAGGCCTTCATAAATCCTGTTGACTACAGTCTACTTACCAATATAAGCAGAGACATTATACATCAAAACACATAAAAACATCGGAAATCACTTTTTGGCATATGATCACTTTTTGGCACAACACCAAAACCACTGATTGTAATGACCAACGCCTCCTTTCACACCTTGGCACATGTGACTAACGGACTAATGCAATTAAAAGAACAGTGTTATATAGAGCAATGAAAGAATGGAGTTTACTGCCAAAGCAAATAATACAAGAAATAAGTATAATCAGTTTTTTAAAAAACTCTTAAAACAATAATTATTAGGTAAAGGATTGTTATAATAATAGAGAAATGTCAATAAGAATTATAAATTGCGTGCTGTATTATGGATATGTACAGTGCCTTGCGAAAGTATTTGGCCCCCTTGAACTTTTCAACCTTTTGCTACATTTCAGGCTTCAAACATAAATATATAAAATTTTAATTTTTTTGTGAAGAATCAACAAGTAGGACACAATCGTGAAGTGGAATGAAATTTATTGGATGTGTCAAACTTTAACAAATTAAAAACTGAAAAGTGTGGCGTGCAATATTATTCGGCCCCTTTGCA
>JAMQGT020009124.1:0-51194 GCA_024447675.2 Pterophyllum scalare | reverse complement strand
ATTTGAGGCTTTCCTTTTCAGAGGAGCCATAGTATCCAAAGTCGAACACGACTTGTCAGCACGTGACACAAAAATTTAATTGTATCAGGTATTAAAACATTTGCTGACTGGTGCTTAGAAGAGAGAGACCCAATGCTTAATAATTCACATGTCATTGATTTACTTTTTGGTGTAGCTGAGGGTAATATATTATTCTATTTTGTGTGTGTGTCTGTGTGTGTGTGCGTGGGGGGGTAATAAATTTGTCCAGATTTCTAGAAATGAGAGCTACTTCATCCAAAGTGGGACGGATGCCGTCTCTCCTAACAAGACCGGGTTTTCCCCTGGAGTCCAACATCCTTTTGGTTCCACATCGATTCAATATTAACTTTAGTGACCACCGATTGATGTACCCGGTGTCATTACTGCCGATGTGAATTACAATCTTATCAAATCTACACTTACACTTAGCCAGCAGTTTCAAATTTGCTTCAGTGCCACCTGCTCTGGCCTCGACTTTGGCGGCTGCTGTCTCTCTCTTCACGTTTTTAAGAATGGAGTTGCCGATAGCCAGTTTTTAGCAGGAGTGTTTCAGAGTGGGGGAAATCGTTTGTGGCTGCCAGGGGCTTCTGTTTCAGACTCCACATCTTCCTCGCGGTCACCCAGCTGGCCGGATTTCCTGGCTGCTTGGGAGGGCCTGTTGGGGCTAAGATACCTTCACCCACACTGAATGCAGGGGTCTGGTTAGTCAAGGGATTGTGGAGGTAAGTCTCCAATTCAAAAAGCCAGACCTCCATGAAGCCTTAAGCTGAGCATTGTTGGTATGTGGTTCTGACTGAGGAACCAAGGGATAATGCACACTCATAAAGTCTTCATTCAATCAAAATCTAGGCCCTTCCCAAAGCATACCCTGCTTTATGAAGTGATTTGAGTTCTTAGACTTAGATTTTGACTAAGACTAAATTACTGATTGTAGACAAAGTTTAATGTCTTCCAAAACCCAGTCAAGAGACATGAATTATGATGGTAGCTAAGGACCCCAGTGCCCACAAAGCAGTGACAGTGGATGGATGGTTAAAAATTACAGCTGGCCAGAATGAAAGGTTGTTTCCTTACTATGACTGTTACATAGTATTAATGTATTTGTTACTGTACCCTGATGACAAAGGGCTGTTACACTTAATATGGCACTCATTTGTTTTCAAGTGTTTCTCTGAACTGGGCCAAGTAAACCTGGCCAATCCTTTACCAAAGACAGTCATTGTTTTCAGCTGTGATCACATGAGCATATTTCATGCTATTGTATACAGACTCATATCTATATCAATACACTTATGGCTGCTTGTGTGGCTTTCAAAGCACAGCCCTCTCATAAATTCTGCGTTACAGCTTCAGTGGGAATTCTGTCTGCTTGTTTCAGGCTGCTGTCATATATTTTTGGGCATCCCCAGATGACACAATAAAGGGCAAAGTTCCAGTCGTTTTCAGTCTTCACGCAAAATTAAATCAGAGGAAAATGAAATGAGCTACTGCGCACACTCACCCAAGCATCAAAATATGTTAGCCCACGTGGTTACATTTTTTTAAATAAAGCTTTTTGTGGCAGATCAGAAGCAGATGATCACACCGAGCTCACCCAGCAAACCTGAGCTGTGTTTAGAAGTCATCAAGGACAGCCTGTGGTTTGGCCAACCGCCCAGATTCCTGTTAAGCACCTTGCATGAACGTGTGCGTTTGCAGTGTGTTGGTGAGTGCTTGGACTTCTCGGTCTACATGTGCTCCACACATATGAACAGAAAGCACCTGAAGTTACACTTTATTATTATTATTATTATTAGAAAGGGGCCTGTTCAGAGGCAGTGGACACAAAGTAACAGAGGCTTCCTCCACTGGTTGTCCATAGATGGACTAAACTATATTTTGACCTAAGATAAATGTATCTACAGATGGTTGTTTACTCTGTTTTGGAGCATGTTATGGTACTTGGCTTGATTTTGAGCCTGGTTCTGCTGCAGGTTTCTTCCTGTTAAAAGGGAGTTTTCCTTCCCACCATCGTTATTTGTAGCTGTAGTTTATAGCTGTGTTTTTTTTTCTCCAAAAGTTGTTGTTAGATGCAAAGCTGATGCAGAAATGTTTGTGCTTTGTTTTTTTTATTCATGTTTTCTTAAATTGTGCTGTGTGTGGCTGTCAAGGCTGCCACACACTCAATGTGCATCTGCGATGCATCTGCTGGACTAATGCCTGTGTGCACACCTGAAAATTGTCTTAAAACAAACCTTTTAGTGCCAGACTAATGTGTGACTGCAGCTAAAATTATCCAAAATTCTCTGAATGCTGTATGTTTGTTTTAGTCTCTGCAAAGACTTAGACTCGAATCCGTGACAAAGGCAACATTTCAGGTCAGTTCGATTTACATCAACAGTGACCTCAAGGTGCTTGATGAAAAATCCTACAATAATAATGGTCAACAGTAAAATAATAAAGTAAGAATCATCTTTCATGGTAATACGATCACGTCCTTTAAAAAATGCAATGCTATCTGTATGTCTGTCTCTTGGCTCATGCTCTCTGTTGTCTCTGCCTGTGTTTCTTATCCAGTTCAAACCAGTTTCTGTTTATCAGCCGGACAGAGGCAGCCTGTACAGCGGAAGCCAAAACACTATTCATGTGACCTCTCATCATTGTGTGTGTACTGGAGGGTGGGGTTACTTTGTGCGTGCGTGCGTGTGTGTGTGTGTGTGTGTGTGTGTGTGTGTGTTGTGTGTGTGTAATCTTGTTTAGTTATGTTTCAAGGTAAACCTAAGTGAGCAGAGGCACAGCCCTCATGCACACAGTGTGTTTTTCACACAGCGAGAAGAACGGTGCGTCCTGAGCATGCACCAGCTTGAGACTGTAGACGGTTTCCCAAGATTGCAGGGATGGTCTTTAGCTCTAACTCAGCACTGATAGCTGATATGAAGCTGAATTGTGTGCTTGCTGACACATCCATGGATGGCTCTGGAGTCATACTGTATGTCTCAGAAACTTTGCTTATGTAAAACAATAAAGTTGTTATTTACACTCACTGAGGGGTTTAACATCACCCACTCCTGTCCTGGATTTAAAGTATGGAAGTATTGTATATGTTCACTGGGATAACTGCTGCTGTGAATTAGTGCTACATCAATAAAACTGAGTTTAATTACAAATATTACTGTCCAGGGTGTACCCCACCTTCCTCCCAGTCACAGCCTGGATGGGCTCCAGCCCCCCGTGACCTTGAAGTACTTGTTCTGTAATAAACCGTCTCTGTCACTGATGATGTTGTTAATAACAGAGACTACTGAATGGCTGCATGGCTCTGTTCTAGGACCTTCCTGATCTTCAAGTCACAGATGAGGAAAGCATATGATGGGAGCAGGCAGCAAGACCCAGTTCAGAGTAAACCAGGTATCAGTGACACAGATATTACATCAAATCAGATACAGCATGAAAGGAGGGTAGCTATGGTGGCTTGAAGATGCCCAGCAACAGCGAGCAAGCTAAAGCTTAAAATGTTGCGCCTCCGATGAGGAACCCCAGTGTGCCAGAACCTCTCCTGGCAAAAAGAAAATGATGAGCTACATTTTAGACAGACAACACCGTGCGATGTAGTTTACACATGAGGTGTGATGGAGTGAGTTAGGAGACAAAAAAACACTCTTGAACCCCCAGGGAATAGTGCTCCAAACCAGTTCAGCCTGTACAGAAGCATTCAGACTTGAACCTGAACAGTTCATGCACGTGTCAGGTTCAGTCTTAAAGTCAGAGTGAAAACAGCAGAGACGAGCACAGTATCATAACTATCTGACGCTGCAAACTGCTGTAATGAGGTAAGGCAGGGAGTCAGGAGCCAACAAGAACTCAATAAAAACTGCTGCATGTGGAAAGATGTCAAACATTTTTCTCTGAGCCATTCAGAGCAGGTTAGCTAATTGTCTGCTGGCTGACACTGAGGTAATTAGGGAGAGTGGACACAGCTGGGGAAAGCAAGACGCAAGTCCACTTACCAAAGTCCTGCAACCCAATTAAAAGATGTCTTTATTCATTCAGAAAAGTCAGTGAGAGTTTCTGATACACTCGTTTCTCTAGGGTCTTTACCCACAATACAAAGGCGACCTTGAGGCGACTGTTTGCTGTGATTTGGCACCATATAAATAAAACTGAATTGAACTGAATCGTTATCCTCAGTGATCCATTATGAACCTGTCGGATATCAAAGTTACCTGTTGCACTTTCTCACTCTCGCCTTTTTACTTTGTCATTTCAGTTTAAAATCTCTTAATAAAATGACCTCATTGTGAATATCACATTAATTAATCAATTTATCATAAAGCACTTTTTCTGCAGATGGTGGTCAAGTGCTTGCTCATAGGGATGGGATCTGAATGTTGGAGTTTTCTATTGTAAAGTTTTCATATAGCCATGTCTCTGATAATTCACTTCAATCTAATTTTATTTATAACACCAGTTCACAACAACAGTGCCCTCAAAGTGCCTGTCAATCAATTTAGCCCCTAGCTTTAAGCCTTAAAAATCCAAATGAGTAAATTATTTAAAGAACAGAAACACTGGAACTTGTTATTAAGGGGGACATTATCAGCGGAGATGAAAGCCCTGCTGTTGTACTAAACTGTTAACATGCTTTGGAAAATTTTAACATTTAATTCTGTCTGTAGTCAGACTCTAGTGGCCATTCCAGGAAGTATGGAAAATAACTTTAAAGACTGGCTTTTAAAAAGTGAAATTTTGTCTGTGGTAAAAAAACAAACAAACTGTAAATCATTTGGAAACAACAATTGCTGTATTTAAAATAGTACGTTTTCGTGGCAACCTGACCACCAGTGTTTTTAGAAATCACAGTTAAACAGCTGACAGACATCATTGATGGAGCAGCAATAATGGTCAAAAGGCTATGAGCTGTTTCCTCAGGCTACCATGAGCTAGCTCACTCAAAATAAATCACTCTTTATCCTGCACACACACACGCACACACACACACACACGCACACGCACGCACGCGCGCACACGCACGCACGCACGCACACACACACACGGCAGCCGGTCTAGCTTTCTTTTCCTCCACTCGTGTGAATTCTGTAAGTGAGTACATCCATATGCGATGTATGGTTATGTATGCATATGTGGTTTCGGAGTGAATGGAACAGAAAAGAAAAAGGATTCTCCGACTCTCACTACTGACAGCTGTTTCCCCACAGAGTTATGAAACAGCGTAAGTGAAAACAGCCTTACTCAGAAAGCTTGTCTCCGTATGCCCTGCACACTGTTTGCCAGTCTGCAGTAGGGAATTAGGTCAGCAGCTCACATGAGCCCTGTCCTACATCTGCTCCAGCACATCTGGTTTGCTCCATCTTCAGCAGAGTCAGCAGATCACACAGCAGGCAGCAGAAATAAGTCACACCAGGGTGTAAAGCAAAGGTTTTCAAACAGTGGCTCCAACTCCTTTTTTTTTTAATTCTTTTTTTTAACTTCTATTAATGTGGCACATTTTCTATTTTCTAACATTACTCAGTGATGAACACCTGACGGAGGCAGGCTTTTTTCTCCTTAGCAGTGGGAGTCTTTTACTCCTGAAATAGAAATATGATACCAGTAAATGTTCATGCTGCCACTGAATTCTTTGTGGTAAAGTTGCAGCCGGTGTATGTGATTCCAAAAATTATCCATAAACACCACCACTATGTTTTGAATGTGCAGAAAGTTGTGAAGCATGTGTGCAAAGGTGGATAAATCACTGTCTGAACAGGTGATGACTCTTCTCCAAACAAAAAAGCAGCGCAACATCACACAGAAGTATGAAGTTGTTACACTCTGACTCCAGCACCTGGAGCCAGGTGGAAGGATAGGAGAGTAAATGAGAGAAAAGCTAGAACAAATTATTGATTACAAGCAATATCAATGCTTGAAAGCTTCATCACGGCAGAACTGAATCCCAGCAGTGATGGGAATCAGGACGGGACCCCCGGAGTCTAGATGCTGGAGGTGGTGAAGATAAAGACGGAGGCTTGGATGAAGCACTGAGTGACTTGGGCGAGGAGGAGATGGCGAGGAGGCGGACTGCACGAATGAGTCTGTGAGGGGAGTGACAGGTAAGCGGTGAGATTTAAGGTGCACAGAGTGGAGGCTGATTGGCTTGAAGAAGGCAGGCAGAAAGATGACTCGACTAGAGCAGTGATGTCAGCTTTGAGATTGACAGCTTGCAGAGGGACCTGCAGCTGTTTAAAGGCTGCAGGTCTAAAGAGCTGCATGAGATTTGTACTAGGTTATGAGCTGCATATATTCTACTGTAAACCAGTATTATAGTTTATGTATTTTTAATTTGTTTTACTTTTATTTAGTTTTAAATATATTTTCAGACTCAGTTTACTTTCAGTTAGATTCCAGAGTGGCAGTTTATTTTTTATTGTTTTAAAATGTTTAGTTAAGTTTTTATTAAATACTCATACAAATGTTTTAGCATCAAAAGTCACTTAAGTGGAAGTATTCATTAAATATTGACTACTGGATCTGAATTATTGATTCATCACTGTCTATATCACTGTTGGAGAAGACTGGAATTAGTTATATACTGCCAGCTAGCATTATCTATAATAATAAAACATTATTAGATTTATATTTTAAAATCTGCAAAATAGATTTTGTAAGTAACTATAAAGGTTTGAAATATATGAGAACTATTTCACTGGAACAAAAATAAAGATAAATAAATAAACTCTAAAGAAAGAAACTCGTTCCTCTTCCTTCGCTGCAGTTTATCTACTCAGCGTGTAATCCTGGGTGTCATGGCAACAGATGAGTAGGCTAATAAATACGGAGACCCATTTTATTATTTTATAAAATAAATCTTTTATTTTATAAAAAGTTGATCATGACAGCAATAAGATTATGACAATAATATATAATGCACAGAAATGTAATAGACAGCAAGAAAGAGTATATGAAAAACTAGTGCAAAAAAAAAATCACAAATACAAAAATATATTGCACTTGGTAATCTGAAATTTTAGGTGGAAGAAGTCATGTTTGGACAACATTCTCAATTTGATATATTCATCTGTAAACATTTATGTTTTATGCTTTTTTTGCAAGCACAAAGCTTGTGGAAAACTCCAGAGCGAGAGAAGCTTCAGTGGAGAGCAAAGAGCAGCAGGCGACGTTATCGTGGTTGGTTGGAGTTGTGCTTTTTCTCTGGACCTGCTCACTTTAAACTGACTCTCACCCTCACACACACCCTCTCTCTCTCTCTCTCTCACACACACACACACACACACACAGACACACACACACTGCAACCTCTAAATGCTCGAGGTGGTCGTTGATGTGACACATTTCTGCACTTTATCATCAGTAACATCATCTGTGTCTATTTTTTTTTTTTTTGAATCTCAGTGAATTTTTTGCTTTGTTCACTAAATGAGACCGCTTCAGGCCACAGTCCCAACTTTAACCATCTTTAAACTAAAGACAGCTCTTATCCTGCCATTAATGTGTCCATTTAGAGTACAATATTCTATGTATATATACTGTAGCGTATAGGCCTGCGGAAACCTGCAGTATAGAAAACCACTGATAGAAAAACAGTAGTAACGGCATGTGCAAAATTTACTGTGAGGCAGGAGGAGGCTTCTTCTGTCCGCTTGGAGTGATCTTTGTTCTCTGCCTCGTCAGAGTCATACAGTGGTGTCAAACAATGTTCCTTTTTTGCCATGTCTTGAGCACAGGATATGGGGGATCCAGCACGGCTGGAAATCCCTGGTCCATCACATCAATGGTCACCAAATACTCTCTCAGCTGACTTTCCTGGGTCAGGCAGAGTCCAGCCTTATTTATGGTGATACATAATCTGGTGAGAAGATGGCTATGTGGGCCCAGTGGCTGAGAGCAACTGAGTCTTTTTGTGCAGAGGCTTCTGCGATCCTGAGCTCTCCTCAGCGGGACGGACAGGTGTCAGGTCTCCTGACATCCACAGTCCCTTCCACCTCCAAGGGGTCAGGGTAAGGATCGACCTAGAGGGAGGAAGGGGAAGACAGAGCTTTATGTCTACAGGATCCTCATGGAGTGATAATCATAACACCGAGAAAAGGTGAAATAAAAATGGAGGGAAAAATACTGGCTGAAGTTCCTCTAAAAGAGGTTTGACAGTATCACTGAATCTGAATCCATCATCACATGGTGAGAGTCTAGCTTTCAACAAATAACCTCAGGCTACAACAGCTTAAGCATCCAGCCAGCTTTTAGAGGCTGATGGATATTTGTGCTTTTAAAGAACAGAGCAAAAACGCTGAAGTACCAGAACCAGACCTCTTGACTGCTGCGTGCCTTTTGGAGCATTTTAATGGAATCATCTGACAAGCCATACGTCTCACTGTCCCAAGAGGTTTTGATGAGTCAAATCTAGAATTTTATTACTCTTACTAGTCAGTTACTTGTGTCGGGTTATGGTGCTGCTGGTTGAATCATGTGGAAAATAGTTCTGTTCATCAGTGAGTACGCCTCGTTCTACTTCATTTCGGACACTTTTGAAAATCATAAATGTGGTTCAGATTAGGGCACACTTAATGGGATATATTTTAGATTTACTGTTGCACCTTATCTGAATATTTTGTATACAAAAGACTGGATTTTGTCTGTCATTCTAGGTCTGTTTATGTTGTTACTGTGTATTTTATAATCAGACTTTCCTGTAAGAGTAATACTCTGTGTGTGTGTGTGTGTGTGTGTGTGTGTAGTACCTCAGAGTACAGTGGTGGAGGCAGATATCTGAACTCTGTGATGTATGTTAGCAGAGATCCGTGGTCCTCTCCCTCTCCGTCAGACCTATCACATCCCTGCAGATAATCCCGCCTGTGAGACTCTGATATTGCCAGATCGCTGTAGCTTGGTGGGGCTGCAATAAACAAACAGGCGTAAGAGATCATCCTGTAGCGCACACACATTAAGAAAGAGACTGTACATGCAAGCACCTGTATTTACAGTACATACCCTCAGGTCTCTCTGGCAGGCCCAGCCAGCTCAAAGTGCTGCAGTTGCTGCTGATGCTGGAGGTGCGGGTGGTGCAAGCATGAAGAGGTATGGTGCCTATCACTAACGGCAACGAGAGCGACAAATTCAAACCACCTGGAATATCCACGTATACCTGCAAGCAGGATGGGAGAGTTTGGAAAAACAAAGAAAGATGAATGCATGTTAGTGGGAGCAGTTCGTATAGACCTGACCCGGGGGCTGCCACACTCAAAGTGAGAACTATAAACATCCATAAGTTTCTTATCTCCCTGTTGTCTAGTAACAGTAACACACTAGGGTGTTATGAGAAGGTCACGTGTCAACAACAATTATTAATCATTTTTTGTATTATTGTAAAAAGGTGTTTTTCATTGCATGTGAATGGATTTTAATTATGTTCAAGTCCAACTAATTCACCGAGCAGGCTTTGAGTGGAATATGCAATTGCATCAGACAAAAGTGACTTTGCAAATATCCTGCCCATGTACTTTTTTTATGCTCCTATCAGTGTCCCTGAATAAAATCAGCAAAGGGAGGGTTGGCTAAATTTTTTATGCAACACACGCAGAAACATCTGGACTCACCACAAGAGCATATTCCACTTTGATGATGGGACAGCCCAGGATGGAGGGGGACACGGGAGGGATTTTGAGCAGTTTTCCCTCCCAGCTCTGGCTCTTCCCTTGTGGCAGAGGATCTCCTCGCACATTGGACACCAGCTGCTGGATCTCTTTGCCCTTGCCCTTGGCGAAGAAGGTCTGGGTCTGGTAAAGTGCAGCCTTGGGAACCACAACGCGCGATGAGCAGTTTTCCACCTCGGCAAAGATTTGTATTGACTCGCCTTGGAAAAAGGGGAGAAGAAATCAGTCTGTCAGACTGAGAGAGAAACAGCATAAGTGAAATCTCAAAAGCAGAAGAGCAGCAGAGAAGAAGACCTGGGGGGATTTGGAATAGGTGTGGCTTACCTGGTGTGTAGCCCTTTCGCTCTATTTTGGCACTGAGGGAGATGGGGCCTGAAGCACAGAACCAGCAGCACAGCGTCTTCTCCTTTGTTCCAGCCTGAGGGGCCTGTTCACACACATCATCTCTTTTAACTGCTGCAAAGGCACTTGAAAGAAATCACATCTGCCTCAGCCTTTAAAGGAGCAGTCTGACATTTTTACAAAGAGCTGCTTTCAACATCAGAACAGTTTTAAATATTCCTGTAGCCTTCATATTACCTAATTATTTAACATTATTCTGCCAGCTGATTCAATCTTCATGTAAAAATATACCTGTAAATATACCCTGAAAACCTGTCTGTACAGATTCTGTTATTTATAATAGCATTAGTGCTATTTTCAATACCACATACATAGATAAATGCTGCTTATAGGGGTGTAATCTTCCCAGAGTTCGTGCTGAGCTAAGCTGCCTAGCTGCTGTGCGCTGGGAGCCGTATGGCTCTGAACTCTTGTTGTAAAGGGAACGTGCTTACCAGCAGCAGCGGGGTGTTGATGTCGATGTGTTCAAACACAATGAACTCCTTCTTCACTTTGACAGGGAGCAGCCACGGACGGTGCAGTTCGGCTTTCACCCAGTACCTCACACTGCCGTGCTTCCCTTCAAAGGAAGTGGCCAGAGCCCTGACAGGAAAAAAAGGACAGGAAGGGAGGGAGATTAAAAAGTGTGGGTGGTCTGTGGTCACGTTCTTTTCCTTCAGATAAAGAACCACTACAACAAATCCTGGTGCTCGGGTATCAGGTCTAAGTAAAAATTCAGCTTTTTCTCTTACTGCTACAGCTAATTTGCATAGTACATTTATATTTTTATATGAATAGTTAGCGATGTAAATGTCTCTGAGCCTTGAAGCAGCTATTTAAACAAAGCCATGTGTGAAGTACAGAGGGCTGCTGAGGTAGAGGAGGCTCAGCTAAGGTGAGAAGTTAAAAGCAGGTCAGTAAGCAGGTACAGATTTGTAAGCAAAAGCTTTATCTCATAAATAATCAGTAACTAAACACAAACAGTAAGGACGTGTGTGTTTGGTGCATTATTTCTGCTTCGTGGCAGTAAATCTGATACTGTTGTTTCCCTTACACAGAGCCACATTATAAGGAAAATGCATTTGTGGGTTGAGCAGCAGAGTCAGCAGCCGAATCAGCTGTTTGGCATTAACAGAGAAGATCTGGCAAGTTTTTCATGGGTGCAGCCCACATACTCAACTCTGCTGCTCAACCCACACATGCCCTGTGTGTCTGTGTGTAAGGGAAATAAAAAGGCTTTCCAACAGTATCAGATTTACTGCCAAGAAGCAGAAACGCACGTTTCCTTCCCGTTTGTGCTCAGTTTGTGTTATTCTGTCTATATACTGATGCTGCACCTTACAGCGTTATCCATTCAGTCATGCCCACGCTACTTCCTCAGTGTCTTCATTTATTTTCCCACAAACACTAATTACACACTTACAGTGTCAGCAGTGAGTCCAGTGTGTGTTCTCTGTGTGAAAAACTTAAAGAAAGGTAACCGAGTGAAGAGAAGCTCTTGTCCGGATTGAGTCTTTTTTTCAGAAATATTCTTCTGATTGAGATTTTTTGTTACTTTTCAAATCGGTCGAGTCATGGATAGTTTTTCCATCATGAGGACGGATCAATGCTCACTGCTGGTATGTGAATGGCAGGCGCGCCCGTCAGCTGACGTCAGCTGTCCTCGTGTTTCTATCACATGTGGCCTTATTGAGCGTTCAGATTTTTTTTTCAAATTATTCATTATTTTATTTTGATTTTTCACACAAAAAAGTAAATTAGCTAAAATAAAATAAAATAAAATTTATTTTTTTTAAAAAAACCAGGTGATTTGCTGTTTAAATAAAGCTGTGTGAGGCGTTTGTAACGGAAATGTTTCTTGGTGGAGAAACCAGCAACTTGTAGTTCTCTGAAATAAGACGAGTCCACAGCTCAAGATTGTCTCACTGCAGCAGGACAGAAGGTCTGAGTTGATCTTCAGCGGGTTTTTTCTTCTCCGGATTGTAAAATTGTAAAAGTTGAGCTGCAGTGAAAAGAAAGTGAAAGGCAGCAGAATGACTGAGTTCTCGTGTAGATGTACTCACATCTGAGGCAGGCTGAAGCTGAACGCAAACTCGTGTAAGCCTGAGTGCAGCACGGTCAGGCCCTCCTCTGGACAGTCCTCATCTGAAAGACAAAGGACGCGTTTCTGAGTACACCTGCACTCCGCACCTAACCTCCACCCTTCCAGCACAAACTGTGGGTGCATAATGTCACGTAGTCTTATTACACAATGAACTCCACTTCACCTCAGAGGGATTATTAACACACACACACACACAAAGACAGTCATTTGATCATGAGGGGGGAAGCCTGAGGGATCAGTCAAGAGGTGGAAAATGGTAAAGCAGCTTCTGTGTCATGAAACAAGCGCTCCCTGCTTTTCTCCGAGCTGCAGCGCAGTGGCTCTGATATCTTTGGCTGAAGATGCCACCCTGGAGGCTGCTCGGGTTTTTCTGACCTGGCTGTTCGTTAGCTGCTCTTTCTCCACCGGGAGACAATTCATTCGGGGAAACTTGTTCCGCTGCGTCAGCATTTTCTATGAACACACTGTCATATAAAGTCAGTATTTGTCGCCATGTTCTTTCCCCTGAAAACTACACGAAAGCGCAGCAAAGAGCGCACTTCCTCATCTCTTCTCGTCTTGTTTGTGTTCGCTTGTGTGTAAATGTCTCCAGGCGGCTCCGCTGAACTTCAGCTTCCGGCCGCCGCAGCTCTGTTTCATCCTCCATCTTTGCTGTTTGTGTCTGTGTTTGGCGTGAGAACTGTCATCAACTTGTGTGTGTGTGTGTGTGTCCGTGCGCGTGTGAACGTGCGCCCCCGTCAAGTCACCGGCAACACAGAGCAAGCAGGAGTAGACCGGTATGAACCAGACTGAGCAGCTTCCTTCAGCTGGAAACTCCAACGCATGTATTACAACTCGGTCTCCCATTGGACGACGACGTGACATTAATTTGCAAGCCTCGCTCTGATTGGTTCAGCCCCGGCAAGCCCCTGCCCACAATTAGCCCAGCCATGTGGTGTGTGGCACGAAGTGGGGGACAAGCTGGGGCCGTGGGAGGAGGGCAGAGAGCGGAAGGGTGTTGTAGCCACAGTGACAGCAAACTCCAGGTAGCTGCAGCCCTCAGGCACCCAAAGCCCCACAGAACCGATGCAGGAACAAACAGCTTCTACATCCGTGCGCTCTGATTACCACGTCAAACACCTCCAGTTCACACTCAGCATCATGTTCTCATCTTTCTTTTCGTTAGTTTCAGTCTATAGATGCAGAAGCTCTTTCTGTCAAATCGCACAGAAGGAGTTAAAGGGTCAGAATATTTATTACCTTTAAGTGCTGAAATAATCCTTAAAGTACTTTTACAAAGCAAAGATGGCCACCTTCTAAACTGCCAGTGTTTACTGCTGTGCAGGTTCAGATCATGCAGCTGAATATCTCTTGGTTCAGCTGATGTAAACCATCACAGAGCAAAAGGTGAATCGAGACAATAAAAGTGTCTGTTTTTAAAAGGCAGATGTGAGTATGTGGAAGGTCCTACAGCCATAAGATTACTTTCATGTTCAGCTGGTCTGCCCAAACCAGTCCAAACCGGTCACTGTCATATTTAACAAGGATTCAAAAAATGAATGAAATGATCAATCAGCTCCTAAAACAGGCAGTTTCCTGTCTGATAACTAATCAGTTAATCAATTACTTGCATTGTTTCAAAAAAATACTGGCTGGCCTATAGAAATCTATCAATCTAAAACTACAATTGATAATAAGTTAATCAGTTTGTGAAATGTTTTTAATGACTGAATAATCCTTTACATCAGTTTTAAAAGGCCAAACGTCTGATGCTTTGAGCACTTGTTGCTGTTCTTGCAAACCCGATTCCTTTGTAGTCTAGAGATTCAGCAGCAGGAGTCTGAAGCTGTTAAATCACAGTACAGTTCCACATCATGTCTCATTGACCTTTGACCTGTCAGCCATCCTTGAAGAAACAAACACTGCAGGCAAAAGAAGCTCTGCGCACAGACAGTCTGCACGATTTCAGGCTTTGACGTTCTTCTTCGTCCTGCCTCTAATAACACTTCATACTTGCTGGTTTGACCTACATGCTGCACGCACACACGCACACGCACACACACACACAAGGCAGCTTTTATGTAAATCACGTTTCCCTCCAACGGTCTCTTCACTCGTTTGCATCAAGTTTAAAAGATATAACAACAACACAGGTATGGGAAGTGTTGGGAGGCTCAAGTAGCAGCTGATTTTACATTACAACACAGACACACACACACACACACTGAGAGCCAGCCTGCTCCTCCCTCCCCCTCCCTCTCGCTCTGGCAGTTTCTGAACAGGTTTGAACCGCTTCTAACAAAGGGAGTTGCCTGCTAGCCTATTTGAGGATGTCATCAGTAAAAATGTCCATTTTCCATCATTTAGGCGAAAATGTTTCTCTGAAAACGAAGCGTCATCGACTGCTTTTGATTTTCCTCTTTTTCACGAAGTCTTTCATGCGCAGATTCCAACTTTTCCCCCTCACTGTGATCTCAACATCCAGACGCATTAAAAACAACCCCCCCCCCATCCCTGCTGCTCACGCCACTTCGTGTGCGCGTGTGAAACGTTTTACTTTAATAATTCACGCGCCGTTTGGAGTGCGGATGGACCGCATCTGCGATCAGCTGTTGCATCAGTACCACTGCGCCGGGCTCTGACATCACTGCGCCCTCTGTGCCTCTAAAGTTTTGTAACGAGCCTGTCAAAAGTTTGCAGCGATCAGCTGCGCCGCTGACCCTGTCTCACACAATCAAACAGCATCAAGAAGAAGAAGCTGGGGCGACTCCTTACCTCTCTCCTCTCCTATCAAGGTGTCGCAGTGTTGTAAGTATTCCACCTCCTCGGTGTAGTTCTGAGTGTAAGCCGTGTTTGCGCCGGCGTTTCTCGACTCTGTCCACCGGACCTTGGCGACTCCTCTCGCGGTTATGTCCAACCTCTTGACCCGCACATCCCCGGTGACCTCCACAACAACCCTCCCTGACACCAGGTCTCCACCGGAGAACACGGGCAGGTTGTTCTCATTCAGACTGTCAAAGTAGATCGCCAAGGCCCTCACTTTGCCCAGTACCATGATGGCAAGGAATTAATGGGAAAACAAAATGAGTGGGAAAGTCTTTACGGAGAAGAAGTTGTGAGTAGAGCCGTATGGCACAAATTCATGCGCCTCGCTCCGGGTGCCCAGCGCAGAGCCGGGTCTGCGGCTGTCAGTGGTGGCTCATCTGGTAGCTGATGGTCCGCAGCAGCTCTGCGCTCTCCTCCTCCGAATGAGCCTGTGCTTCTCTCCGCGGTCTTTGCTGCCGTCTGTCTCCGCCGCTGCGCTCTTAAAGCTTCCGTGCGCACAAATAACCTCACTGAGCATGTGCGCACGAACCGGCCAGCCTGCTCACACAGAAGGCAGCCGAAGCTCAGCCTCCACTGCTGACATAATCTAAGACACGCAAGTCATCTCTCCACTTGTCCGCACAAAAATAAAGAGTTTTAAAACGTGTTTAATCATTTTTATAAAGATGAAGCAGGTTTGTGGGAAAAAAATATATGCAGCCAGAGGGGGAATACAGGCAGGGTGCTCAACAAGCAATCTAATAAACAATTTGAAAGAATAAAAAAGATTTTAAAGAATAAATGCTTCCATTTTATTTATTAATGTGCAGTATGAAAGAATTCACTGATTAGTAGATTGTTGTAATGAGACTCAAAAGCCACAGAGTTACTCTGGATCATCTCTACAAGATGATTTATTTATTTCTTCTATCAGCTGCATGAACATTGTGAGCAGCTCTGGGTGGCTGTCTTTTAGCTACAGTTTTGGAGAGATGCCTTTTATGGCAGTGTGTGTTCTTAAGTAACTAACACACAGGAAGCACGAGCCTGCATTATCTCAGCCCTGAAGTACTGGAAGGCCGTTTTCATAAAGATGATTAATACAAAGCTAAGTGTTCAAACCTGCTGTACAACGGGCTCCTTTTGTTAACAAATAACACCATTAGACCAAAAAAAGTTCTCTAACTTGTGTACTTACAAAACAAACTTCATATATAGAGATGTTCAGTGTTAGTCAGTTTGGCTCAATCAGGGGGATGTTCCTCTCACACTGAAACACTGAAATAAACCAGCTGGAAAATGAAGAATCAGCAGGTTGATCTGAATTCAGCGTAAACGTCAAACACGCATCAGGCGCAGCTGCCTCGTAACAGCGTGGTGCGACTGAGTAATATAACTCAAAACCTTTTAGTGCATTTCACTGTATATTAATAGATTATTTAACATTACATATTTAAATAGCCTGTTTCCCAGAAAAGATTGCCTTCAGTCATTTTGTTGCAATACGTACTTTCACCTCTCTGCCATATTCCCTTGACAAATGGCCACATATCCATATGTTCTCAACACAAACCAAACATTAAAAAAACTGAAATGAAAAGAAAAAACTAAATCAACAACTTGAAAATTACCTTACCTTACCTTAATTACTGGGTTTCACTGGGCTTCGGTGTTTTTGGAGCTCTGTCAGATGTTTCTGTGGTTAATGAAGTATAATTAGAAGTGCTTCAGAAGTTTCAAAGGTTTTCACTGACAGTCACAAAGCTGCAGTGTTGGTCCGACCTTATCGAGACCTCTGCAGCTCGCCCTGGCATGCTGTCAATCAACTTCTGGGCAACCACAAGTTCTCAGTGGGATGAAGGTCTGGGATGAAGAGGCTTCTTTGCTGCCCTTTCTGACACCAGGAAATCCTCCAAACGTCTTCACCTCTCTGCACACCTGCTGCCATTCCTGTTGCCGTGAAATGTTTTTAATGACTGAATAATCCTTTACATCAGTTTTAAAAGGCCAAACGTCTGATACTTTGAGCACTTGTTGCTGTTCTTGCAAACCTGTGATTCCTTTGTAGTCTAGAGATTCAGCAGCGGATTCTGAGGCTGATGAAGCTGTTAAATCACAGTACAGTCCCACATCATGTCTCATTGACCTTTGACCTGTCAGCCATCCTTGAAGAAACAAACACTGCAGGCAAAAGAAGCTCTGCGCACAGACAGTCTGCACGATTTCAGGCTTTGACATTCTTCATCGTCCTTCCTCTAATAACACTTTATACTTGCTGGTTTGACCTACATGCTGCACGCACACACACACACACACACACACACGCGCACATACAGCAGCTTTTATTTAAATCACGTTTCCCTCCAACGGTCTCTTCACTTGTTTGCATCAAGTTTAAAAGATATAACAACAACACAGGTATGGGAAGTGTTGGGAGGCTCAAGTAGCAGCTGATTTTACATTACAACACAGACACACACACACACAAACACACACACACACACACTGAGAGCCAGCCTGCTCCTCCCTCCCCCTCCCTCTCGGTCTGGCAGTTTCTGAACAGGTTTGAACCGCTTCTAACAAAGGGAGTTGCCTGCTAGCCTAGTTGAGGATGTCATCAGTAAAAATGTCCATTTTCCATCATTTAGGCGAAAATGTTTCTCTGAAAACGAAGCGTCATCAACTGCTTTTGATTTTCCTCTTTTTCACAAAGCCTTTAATGTGAAGATTCCAACTTTTCCCCTCACTGTGATCTCAACATCCAGACACATTAAATACCCCCCCATCCTTGCTGCTCACACCAGTTTGTGTGCGCGTGTGAAACGTTGTACTTACTTACTGTTGCCTTTCCTGAGGAAGCTCTACGCTGGTGGTGCCCCAATCCCACAGATGAATGACCTTTAGGAGATGGTGCTGGCCTTTGCTGGACTTTCTTGGGCACTCTGAAGCCTTCCTCCCAACAGCTGAACCTCTCCTTGAAGTTGTAGATAATCTGTAAATGTTTGATTAGGTGCAATCTTTCTAGCAGTGAAGCCCTTTTATGCAAAGCAGTGATGACTGCAGGTAACCATGGTAAAAAGAGGAAGGACATTGATTGAATTTAATTCAACTTTATGTATATAGCTCCAAATCACAACAGTCGCCTCAAGGTGCTTCATATTGTAGCTAACAACCCTACAATTATTACAGAGGAAACCCAACAGTCAAAAAGACCCCCTGTGAGCAACCACTTGGCGACAGTGGGAAGGAAAAACTCCCTTTTAACAGGAAGAAACCAGCAGAACCAGGCTCAGGGAGGGGCAGTCATCTGCTGTGACTTGTTGGGGTTGAGGGGAGAGAGACAGGAGATTAATAAAACTAATTATGATTTTAAGCACCACCGTCCTTTTAAAGGACCAAGTCTGCTATTCTAACTCAATCCAGCTTTGAAATGTTGTCAGCAGGTCCTCTTGTGGCAGGACTGAGAGGCAGCGGAAATAATTTTTGGTGGGCGATTAAGTTCATTTTCATGGCAAAGATGAACCTTGCAATTAACTGCAATTTCCCCGATCTTTATGATATTCAGGAGTACCTGCAGATTGCCATTATAGACTTTGTGAAAAGCAGAAAATGTGTCAGAAAATTCTCAAAACCTTTGGCCACGAATGTAGAACCACCTTTATCAACAAGAACTTGACGTAATTCTTTTCTTTTCTGACCGACTCCTTTTCACAGCGTTGCTTGGGCACAGCTCTCTCAGGCTGTGTGAATAATTCACATCGCTTTGACGCTGACAGTTGGAAGCTACTGGGCATTCTAGGCTCTGGTTGCCTATGTAACACTAATTTATTTACTGCCAGCTCATATGTCAATCAACAGTTTCCTGCACTCTCATTGATAATCACTTTGATTGCTTGCCTCACAATTGAGGACCTGCCCACTTCATGTCACCAGGACTTAGTTGCTTGGAGTTGCAGAATGTCATTCACTTTCTATGGTCTCTGCTCGCTCCATCACTGAGAATTGCTTCCAGTGTGGTTTGTGCTGATGTGCTCAGTTTGGTTTCCTCCAAACATGCTGCTGTGCATTCTGGACCAACATCTCCACTTTGGTCTCGTCGGTCCAAAGGACTTTGTTCCAGAAGTCTGGTTGGTTTGCAGATCTGCAAAGCTAAGCCGTGCTCCCATGTTGTTCTTAGAGAAGAACCTTTCACCTGGTAACTTTTCCAAATAAGTCATACTTGTTCAGACTTCTTCTGATTGTAGTGTCATGAACTTTAACCTTTAACATGCTAACAGAGGCCTGTAGAGTCTGACATGAAGCTCTCTGGTGTTTTGCAGTTTCTCTGAGTACCGCTTGGGTTGAATTTGCTTGGACATCCACTGCTGGGAACATCTGAATGCTCCAGAGCAGCAAACTGCCAAAACCTCTCCTTTTATAGAGATGCTCACACTGCTGCTTATCGGCTAATTAAGTGCATTTGAGTAGCATCACCTGGCTGCTACTTATCTCCTTGATTTCTATGGAAGCAGTGAGGGTGTCCTTAGTTTTTTTAATTAGCATAAACCTTAGATTTACAGAACAGAAATGTTACAAAGCAGGCGCTAAAAGCTCTAAGATACTTCCTTGGAGGCTACAAAAACAACAGTCAAAAAACACAGTTCATAAAATCAAAGATCCTACCTCAAAAAAGATTGAAAACAGACATTTGAGAACTTTTACCAAACTTTATCCACACAGTCTGATCCCTTCAAAGTGGAAGAATTTCTCAGTAAGTGAGACCTGCCCTCTCTTGGGAAATTGCACAATGATAAATTAACAAAAGAAATATCAGCTAATGAAATTAACAGGGTTATGTCTTCTTTAAAATCTTTTAAATTGCCAGGGACTGGCAGATTCCCAGGAGATTGGTATAAGTCACTGAGGGAAGAGCTGGTACCATAATTGAAAAAGAGTTTTAATTACCCTTCAAAAGAGGGACTCCTTCATCGACCTTGGAGGGCGACATTCATTTAGGTGATTCCCAAAGATGGGCTAAAGTCTATCCCAGAGAGGCAGGGTGCACCCCGGACAGCCTGTTGCAGGGCTAACACAGAGAGGCAGACAACCATTCACACCTATGGGCAATTTAGAATCACCAGGTAACCCCGCTAACTGCATGTCTTTGGGGAGAAAACCGAACCAGAGTTAAGGCTAATGGAGCCAGGAGTGTTCAATTTATTTATTGAGCTGCTTGCTAAAGCCATAAGGAAAGGTCAAGCTCTCAATGGTATCACAATAAGGGGAACATAAAATATGTCTTGATGCAGACAGCATCTTGGTCAGTCTAAATAATCTGGAATCAGTTCCAAGATTAATAAACTCATTAAAGATGCAGGACACGCTCTTAATATTGATGTTTAAATTCACCCATCTCTCAGTCTAAGAAATAAATATGAGTTCACTTGAGATTCCACTTATGGTCTGTATTTGGGTGTGAAATTAACAAAGGACACATTTATACCACGGCTATATCTTGAAAATTGCACACAACAACAAACAGATGAGATGGTCTTGATCCTGACATTAGATCTCGGCAGTCGAGTAACGGTGGTTAAAAAATAATATCTTGCCCAGCTTTTGCCTCTCCACGTTCCTGTAAACAGCTCAGATGATGGGACAAGGTGATAACTAGATTCATTTGGAATGGTAAATCTCCCAGATGAATTATATAGGCAAATTATGGATTTAAGAGCCCATTCAATAAAATATATAAAGACTAAATGGGAATAAGAATTGGCAATTGAAATCACCTCTGAGGACTGGATAACTATAATAAATACTACTACTGCAGCCTCACATAGTACATGGAGGGATTGTAGTACTTTTCTGCTCTGAGAACTAAGTGCTTTATACAACATGCTTCATTCACAACTCAAACACTGGCAGGGGCGCGATCATCGTTTGGCCGACTACTCTTGCGCATTCTGGAGCCATCCCACAGCGGTTTGATTCATAGTACGGTGAGGAAGGTTAGGAAAGTCTGACCTTCTACCTGGAAAATCTTTACACAAATTCACCTAAATATGACAGATATCTATTAAAAGTCTCTATGGTGGTAAGTAAGAAGGCTGTAATGTTGTGTTGGCTAAGATATCCTTAGAGTTGCCCGACCGCTGATGCCCTGGAATCATATATTTTTCTGATTCTGTCATCCTGTCACTGATGTTGACAGGCAGTCAGTGAATGGGACAATTAACACAAAGATTGCTGAAACTCTCGGCAAGCAATGGTAAATGGACTAGTTCTTATATAGGACTTTTCTACTCTGTCTGAGCACTAAAGCGCTTATACAACACAATGATTGGAGAGCCAGTTGGCTAATGCTAGTATTATCCTATCACACTGCTCGATGTCTCCTTAGCCTGTCTGCACATCATTATTATTATGTTGGTTGTTAAGTGACTGTACTGTGGCAGTATCTGGAAATCTTGCTGGGTTGTTTATTTGGCAGAAATTTCAATATGCATGTGTCCAGCTAAGAAAGGGCCTGGAGCAGCTTCTGCCAGCAGTGACCCTTCTAAAGCAGCATGTTCTATATGCTGGGCCTTAAATTAACAGATCAACAATTAAGTGGTTTTGAATTCAGTTGACATGCAATGGAGCACAGCAGGGGCCTTCAGGAGAATAATAAGTCAATGAGTTGATACACAGAAAAATCAGCGTGCATCTGTGTTTATCTCATCAAATAATTACAGAAAAACACCCACTACTAATTCCTGCTCCCGAGACTCTAATGCTGCTCACTGCTGTACCTGACGGTACATTGAATATTGTCGGCTTTTGGACAGGTAGTGATGTTTGATCAGCAGCTTAATATTAATAGGGTTTTTTTTAGTTTGGCACAGATGTTTAGTCGGCCTCGACACTGTAACGAATCTGTGTAAAAATACGGGACATTTGATTACAGTGCTGTCGTTCTTTAAAATCAGTTGAATGTTAAATGCTTTTACAGAAAAATACATTGACTCACAGACGCTGTACAATCCTAGAGTATAACACCGCATTGCTTTCTGTTTCATTCAGGTCAGACATGAATCTCACTTTGTTTAGTTTATGCATAACTCATCTAAGTAGAATTGCATTGTATTAATTTCACTTCCTCAGTTAGTGCACAGCTGACAAAGAGAAATTAAGAGCAGGTGTAAAATATTGTAACTAGATTATGAAATGTTCTGCATTAGTAAGTGCAAAGGCTCATGGAAATGGACTGGTTCTTTGTGTTTTTTTTCTACTGGAGCTCTCAAAGTCTGCAGCATGTCTCATTCACACACATTCATACAAGCACTTCCTATCTAATATTCACACACAATCACACTCCAATAAATGCATTGGGAGCAACCTGGGGTCTACTAACTTGCCCAAGAATACTTTGGCATGCAGCCTGGAGCAGTCAGGGATTGAACCAACAACTTTCCAATAACTGGATGATTTGCTCTGCCGAGCCACAGCCACCCCAATTGGAAATATTAAAGCTGAAATCGTTGTTTCATTCATTGTATAGCATTATGACTTTGGATGTTTGGCATGTGTGGTACAGTTTTCAGTGTTTGTGTTTCCAAGAACAGTGTTGAGGTTTGGTTGCATGAATATACACGATCAACAAAATCTTATATCAACTTCAAGTCCAGCACAAGGAACAGTGTTTTTATATTTAAGGTACTTTAATACATTTTACAGTAATGACCTGTTTATAGAGATTACAGTTTACAGATTACATTACTGAAATAACAGCACAGATGCAACTTTAAAGCTATGCAGCACAGTACAATAATGTTTAGTTAAGTAAGAAAGTGTTGTTGTGGATTACAGCAAGAACACTGTAAAACATTGGTTTCATGCTGGTAAACCTAGCTGCCTTTTCACTGAGAAATTTCTCACAGTACAAAATGACCAGATTTGAGTTTGATGTTCAAATTGCACTGCGACCTCAGAACACATGCTTCAGGCCATATCTGCAGTACAGACGGATATAAATTGTAACTTGACCGGTTGGTAGTTGCAAACATCCACAAGGTGCAAATTCAGCTTTTTATCATTATTGAACAAATTTTGTACCAAAAGGAGTGTGTATGCAATTTTTGTCATCTTCATTGCCACAAATGCCAGAAAATTGGTTAGAAGAAAGCGTAACAGTCTAAAGGTCAGTGAGAATGTTTCAGTTACCCCAGTTTTGATACCTCTCTGCCAGCTTATTGTGGTGGATGGGTTTGTGTGTCCCAGTGATCCCAGGAGCTAGGTTGTCTGGGGGCTTTTGCTCCCTTGTAGGGTCTCCAAAGGCAAACTGGTCCTTGGTGAGGAGCCAGACCAAGAGTGATTAAGATGGCCTTTATGAGAGGAAGATCAAGATCAAGAGACGAGGGGGAAACGACTCACCCATCACTAGGGGTTAGGCCACTGAGATAGTTGATAGATGAACTTGGTGGCAGGACCCGTGGGGTGGATGGGATTCACTTTGAGTTCCTGAAGGCTCTGAATATCCTTGAGCTGTCTTGGTTGACATGCCTCTGCAACATGCTCACATGGAGATCTCGGGTGGTGCCACTGAATCGGCAGACTGGGGTAGTGCTTCCCATCTACAAGAAGGGGGACCAGAGTGTGTGCTCCAACTATAGGAGGATCACATGCCTCAGCCTCCTCAGGAAGGCCTGTGCCCCCGAATCAAGAGGAACAAAGCGGTTTTTGTCCTGGTTGCGGAATGCTGGACCAGCCGTTTATCCTCTCAACGATATTCAAATGTGTGTGGGAGTTTGTTCATCCAGTCTACATGTGTTTTGTTGTGTCTCCTGAGATGTTCCGTGGGGCGTGCTGCAGGATTATGGGGTACCTGGCTCATTATTATGGGCTATTCAGTCCCTGAAGTTGTGCTCGCTGTGAAGTTTGAGGCCGTGATCCTCAGCTTGAAAAGTGTGCAGTGCCTATTCCAGGTCAGGAATGAGTTGCTCATGTAAAATAAAAAGTTTTGAAACTGAAGGTGCAGAACTAAAAAAAAGAAAAAAAGAAAAGAAAACAAGGACAGAACTCAAAGTTTGTACTGCATAAAATCAAGGCTAAAAGCAATGATTCAGATAAGGATGAGACAAATAAGTCTTAAATCCCCTGCATTAGAACTATTGCCTTTAACCAAAGAACATATGGTTCAGTATAACATTGTGTAATACTGTAGTCAGAGCTTTAACTCAACAGTTAAAGCAGTTACTGTGGCAGTGATTAGACTTACCTTATTCGTGGGTGGCTGTGGCTCCGGAGTTGGAGCAGGTCACCTACTAATTGGAAGGTTGGTGGTTCAATTCCTGGCTGCTCTGGGCTGCATGCCAATGTATCCTTTGGCAAGATGCTGAACCCCAAGTTTCTCTCCAACGCAAGCGTTTGAGTATGAATGTGTGTGAATGGTAGACAGTAAGCACTTAGCTCAAACACAGATGGAAGTGCTTGTATGAATGAGTGAATGCAAACGTGTTGTATAAGCGCTTTGAGTGCTCAGAGTAGAAAAGCGGTCCATTCAGGCTTTATTAGGTTGGATTGGACAGTTTGTGGACAGCCAGTCTCAGGTCTTGCAGCAGTGGGTTTCTTCAGGGTAAGGACATGCATGTCTTTTCGGTTATTGTCCTCTTGTAAGGTGAATCTTTGTCCTGACATCTTTAGTAATATAGGGCAGGCTCTGAACTCTGAACGCTCTCCCCATCAATACTTTTGAAAAACACCCAAACAACAATGTACTCAGGTGGTTTCCTCCAGACATGACACGTAGAGTCAAGGTAAAATTATTAAATTCCTGGTTTCATCAAATATGGAGTCTGCCTTTTCCCATCTGAGCCTTTAACTTTAAGGAGATGATGCCATCTGGCTACTTTGCTACCAAGTCCATTGGCAGGTCATTGGTGATGGTTCTGGGAGGTTCCCCGATCCTATCCACGCACACAATCTGCAGTCTGGGCCATCATCTGGCTCTTGATCTTACTAAGACCACTGCCAAAGCCTCCCTACCACCTAGCTCTATGAGTCCTGGCTGTTCCAAACCTCTTCTGTTCAAATATTATGGAGTCCAGTGTGCTCCTGGAAACCACTGGAGTGTTTTTGTTTGTTTGCTGTAATGAACTGGCATTCATATAGAGCTTAAGTGCTTTAGACTTCATGTTTTTGTCATACGTTCCCACAGTGCTTTACTACTTTAGGCACTATATTTACCTCACATCCATGGCCAGTTTAGAACCACTGTATAAAGAGAAGTGTGTGCCTTGGCCAGTCAGTTGAATGTACAACGGGTGGATTCTGATTAAGGCACGTGAACTCAGACAAAACAGGAAGTTTGATCCCACGACCTTCTTGCAGTGCTAAGATTAAATCAGTGACTCACAACTGAAAAGTTTTGTAAATGCAAATTCTAAGCTGTTCCACTAATTCTCTACAACACAACCATCAAAGATTAAGTAATAATTGCATATTAATAAATGTATTTGCACTCAGAACTTTGTTGGTCTCCTTCTGTCATGATCCTCTGCTCCTCCTGGTCCACTCGCCCTTCTTTGTCTCTGGTGCTCTCTCTACCTCTCCCTTTTTTTCCCTCGACCACACCATGTGTTTCAGAGGCAGGTCTTCCTCCAGCTCCTGGTCTCTGTGCTCCTGGGCTGATCTGTTCACCTGTGAGTGATTTGTGTTATCAGCCATGCCCTATTTAAGCTGGAGGGAGACATCCACTCGTCACCAGATTGTTGACTAAACCTGTTAGTGGGATTGGCTGTCCTGTATCTGCAACTTTGTGTCTCTCTGGCTACAAATCACTAACCTCCAACTCCTTTTTGCACAGGACGTCTGAACCCTGGGAGTGCTTTAGTTTAAGGATCCGACTTTGCACAGTGCTGTCAGGGAGCTGGTAATGGAGGACAGACCAGCTTGGGAGTCTCTGCCACTGCTGGATCCTCAATTACCCATCCGTTGCCCCTTTCACTGTAAATAAACACACTGAACTCAGTTTGAGAATCTGTGTCTTGAGTCCATCTGGAGCCCTAACCATGACACTTTCACCTCTTTTGAACTCATCTCATGGCCCCTTGACTTATCTGCTGCCTGCTCTGCTGGAAACCACTGAAGCATCTTTATTAGCAATCTATCAATCAGACATGTTAGCGTGTTTTAATGCAGGCTGTAGTAGGCCTTGAATACTTTTCAGTAGCAGTCCAGTTAGCTCTTAAATTTTTAAACACATCCAGTTTTACTTTTTAGTTTAGTTTTAATCAACTAGAATAACTTGAGTTGAGAAACAGACTCCAACACTTCTTCCATTAAACATGCCTAGAGAGGTCCCCCTGCTGGTGAATAAATCCACAGCCATTATTATGACTTCCACCGGGGAGGTTCTGTGATCACCTGTGTTGGTTTGTCAAAAGGATTATTCTCAGAGTTATGAAGATATAACCAGAGGTCAGGCTTGGTCCACTGGCAGATAGTACAAAATTGGGACATTTTACATCATGTTCTGGCAAATACATACCCAACAGAACTGGCAGACATTGTTTTGATGTTCTCATGAAAATATCACAAAATAATCACCAGTCAATCACAAGGTTTACGCAAAGAGACAGACAACCACACTCTCACCTCCACACTTGTGGTCAGCGTGGAATTGTCAGTTACTGAACATGCATGCTTGGTCTGAGAGAGGACGGCGGGGCATTCTCATCACTGACAGACTGCATAGGTCACCATGAGGCCCAGAAGATTGTTTCACAAGAAGTGAGCAGGAAGAGTGTAAATCTGGCTTCTTCACGGATCAGAGAGAATCCAGTTCCCCCAGGCCTGTTCCCAGTAAGCCTATCCATAAATTCTTCCATACAAAAACTACTCACCACGTTTGGAAATATAGGGAACCTTTCTAACAGATCTGCTCACGCTCACTTTTTAAACTTCATATCAGACACAGAAAGCCACGTGGGTCTGTGTAGAATTATATTTTGTCAGATAAATGCTACACAGTCGTTACAGTCTGTCCTGCTTTTGGCTTCATTCCAACCACAGTAATTACTCCACAGCAGCAGATACAGATAGTGCAACAGGAAACAGAGAGAGATAATGTGCGAAGCGACAGACATGATGATCTGGCGGTGAGAGTAAACAGTATATCAGCAGCCTGCAGGCGCACTGGATGAACTTCACATTCAGCACCCATGAATTTACTTGCATATAGTTTCTGTTCAGTCATGCAAAACACACACAAACAGCAGCTTACACAGACATGCATAGGATCACATCCCAAAAACACGACTGATTAAAAAGAATAGACGAGGACATTCATAAAAACTCTAATTACACAACATTTGGTCCAAAAAGGCAGAAAACAGAAAGAAACGGAGAAAGTGAAACCAAGCTGGAACGAAAAGCAGAGGTTCAAGGTAAAGTAAACACTGAGGTCAGACATTAGTATTATAAGTTTCTAGAATAAACCTGTGCAGATAATATTTCCAGACAGGAGATATTATTTACTGTGCGCAGGCATGTAAAAAGAATAACAGCGGCAGTAAAAGCATGCAGCACTTTCTTTTGCAGGGGTTTGAAATAGCACAAAAATGTTCAGAGAAATAAAAAAAAAGCTGGAGATGTAATGATTCCATTACATGCAGACTCTTTGGAACACGCTACACGTGTACATTCATGGCGATCATCATTACGAACACAGCTGATTTCGCTCGTGTGCAGTGTTGTTATGAGAACGGAAAGGTTAAAAAGATGAACAGCTGTTTTGTCCTTTACAAGATTTAGAAAATAAGTCTGTGCCCTTCCCGAGTAACAAAAAAAAAACCTCAACCGTTACAACTTTATAATAATTAAAATATACAAGAAATATATAAATAAGATAGTTTACATTGTGTACAGTTAAAGTGTTTACAGCTAGCTCAGGTTTGTCCTCCGGCGTTTGTTGGGGCTTTGTCCGGGATCAGCCTTCAGCTCCCGATACTGCATCTGTCCATCAGCACAAACAGAGGTAATATTAATAATAATAATAATAATATGATGATGATGATGATAACAGACTGACACCAACTCCAGTTCCTTTCAGCAAAGACTGATGCAATCAAGAGCAGGGCACAAATGAGCAGATCTGATGAGGATGCAACTAATCTACTAATTAGTTCTCTGGATGGAGCACAAGAAAATCCAGAAAAGTCTACTTTATTAAAAACACGGAGCCTGAATCTAACCGCATACCTGTCAGAATTCCTGATCTGTTCTTAATGAGTTTATTGTAGCTTAATGTAGCTGTGTCACTGTTTTTTTCTACTGTGTCATACCTGTAGTTGTTTCAGTGGGTTTTTCTTTCTTTAACAGAAGAGTACCACCGTGTGTATTTCTGTTTATGTGTATCCTAAATTACTCACCACTTGAACATCAGAGGGCACTCTGGAGAGGAAGTCAAGAAGTTCGTTGTTGTCAATCATGTATGGATCTCGAAGTTTCTTGGTGAACTTATTCACACCTGCAGAAGCCCAAGATTACCGTTACAGAACTGGAAGGGAGACCCCTCTGTCCAAACTGAGAACTACAACTATATTATGAATGCCTACGACAGGGTATAGTTATAACCATCAAAATCATCAAAATTAAAAGAAGCTGTGTGTGATGAATAAATATAATATACATGTTTCACTTTTTGAATGGAATTACTGAAATATATCAACTTTTTCATGATATTCTAATTTTATGACCAGCACCTACACGACACACCTTTGCAGGCTTCTCACGGGATTTATAGTAATCTTGGTAAGTCTTCAGTTATCAAACAACTGCAAAATCCTGGGCTGAAAAATTAAACCAAGCCAATGTGTCCAAAACTGCAGGTTCTGTAATGGCCACCTGAGGCTGGCTCCAAAACGGAGTCAATCCCCCCCCAATGTTAAAATGCTTCAACCATGAAACTTATATGTTTGCAGCCTGGCATTAAAACAAGTTTCAGTCTCCATGGACAATTTTATTAGTATTTTTTGGTATTAATCAATAATTAGCAGGTATTTGTTTCAGGAAACTGATTGCTAGAAATGTTTTCTAGGGTTACATGAGAACTCCATTCTCTCATCCAAATATTGTCCCTTCTGGGCCCAATAAACCAACACAGTGGAGCATCAGACGTTTCAAAACAGAGTGGGTGACATCATGGAGGCTATCGCCATCATTTATGTACAGTCTGTAATAACATAGCTCGGATGTGTCCTATTAGCTTCCATTGTGCAGCTACTAGTTTGTCCACAACCTTAAAGTAAACAAAAAAATATAAGAACTAAGCATTTGATTAAACACAAATGGCTAGAGAGACCTTATCCCCCTAAACGCCAGTACCACATTTCATCATTTTAAGCAAAGTGATCCTCACCACAATGTAACACACCCTTCCTTTCCTGTGAACCAGCTCTCCACAAACTTCTCTGAAACTGTACTTGCATATTCTATCCATCTGTGCAGTCATCTGTGTTGTGAACTCAGGACTCACCCCATGCAAGCACGAGGTATCGTAGAGGTATGAGGTAGAGAAGAAATGTGGCCAAACATAAGGCAGTGATCGCCAACCAGCTTAGAAAAGGCACTGTCCAGTTAAAAGTGCTGCAGACAGAAAAAAAACAAAACAAAAGAGCTTCATTGAAAAAATTCTTTGATTTTCTTTTCCTGGATGCATCTGAAAAATCCCATTTCACAAGTGACACTGCCAGCTTCACAACAAGCAGCTGCAGAAAGAAATCTGAGAGGAAACTTGTTTAACATCAACCATCTTTGCCTCTTTTGACTTACTCATGGTTTGGGGACATGCAGCTCATTTCAGCTAACCTTTAAAACAACTTCCCAAAGGAAAAGGGGAGAAGAGAACAGCTCCAAGCTCGTAACACTTACTTCTTCACTCTCTCTCCAAATGACGCCACCTCATCCAGCGCGTTCTGAACACTGATAAACACGTCCTGGATGGCATACAGTTTATCCATGAAGCCCTTGGGCTCTGAGTCCTGACAGGGACAGGAGAAACATCAGTGAGTGCGTGTACATAGACATGGTTATCCAGGTCAGGACTGTGAAGTATCCTGTCCATGTGTTTGTGCAGGGAAACACAGGATAATTTCAGACGTCTGGATAAGTCCGTATCCTGGTTTAGATCAACCGGAGACAGCTAGGGCGTTGTTTGTCCTAAAACGCTAGTGTGTTTTATTTTTTGCCGTGGTGTTGCACACAGATCCTCTCTAGTCAGCAGCATAAATTCTGCTGAGTGGTTGAACCACTCGGCAGTGAGCTATAAGCTTCTTGAAATGCACAAATTTCTAACAAATACCTGTTATTATTTTGAGGTTCTTGATCACAAGAATTTTCAGACGTCACTTAAAATTTTCTGTTTTGCACATTTACCTGCAATTTTCAGGTTATTAATAGTCAGCATACAGACAAGTAGAAACACATTTCCATCTCTGTTCCATCCCTAAAAGTCAAACTGAAATAAGCCACACACACCACGGTTTTATTATTAATCTCTGTCTCTCTCCCCTCAGCCCCAACCGGTCGTGGCAGATTCAATTCAATTCAATTTCATTTCATTTCATTTCATTTCATTTCATTTTTATTTATATAGCGCCAAATCACAACAAACAGTCACCTCAAGGCACTTTGTATTGTGGGTAAAGACCCTACAATAATACAGAGAAAAGTGGAAAGGAAAAACTCCCTTTTAACAGGAAGAAACCTCCAGCAGAATCAGCCTCAGGGAGGGGCAGTCATCTGCCGCGAACGGTTGGGGCTGAGGGGAGAGAGACAGGACAAAAGACATGCTGTGGAAGAGAGACAGAGATAATTAATATTTAATGATTAAATACAGAGTGTAGCCTAAACAAGGTAAATCAATAAATCAATCAATTTATTTGTATAACACATTAAAACAACAGCTGTTGACCAAAGTGCTTTACAAGGCATAAAACAAATAAAAAAACAAATAAAATAATATACAACATAAGAACATGCTCTCTCTTTCTAGTCCCTGTCAGTACTCTAGCTGCAGCATTTTGGATCAGCTGAAGGCTTTTCAGGGAGTTTTTAGAACAGCCTGATAATAATGAATTACAGTAGTCCAGCCTAGAAGTAATAAATGCATGGATTAACTTTTCAGTATCAGTCTGAGAAAGGATGTTTCTAATTTTATAAATATTGCACAAATGTAAAAAAGCGGTCCTACATATTTGTTTAATATGTGCATTGAAGGACATATCCTTTGGACGTATACAAATAAAGCTGAATTGAATTTGTTCCTACATTAAGAAGTCTGTTGGTTAATATTACACGTTAATGTGCAACTGGTTTAAAACAGCATTACCTTTTCCTCTTTATCCTCTTCATCATCTTCCCATTCAAACATGGCATCCATGGACTGCAACAGAAAATAAAGCAATAATAACTTTGTCTGAAAGAAGTATGTTTATAGAAATATTGCATTTTGCTTGTTTTCCCACCAAATCAGCTGTTTCCCTGCTGGAGCAGAAGAAGTAGTTCCACACGAGTAGAAGCAGCAAGGCCAGTGGCAGCATGTAGAGCTCAAAATTCCACACCACCACCACAAACAGCTGACAGAAAGCAAAACAACATGACACTCAGGAGATCATTCATCAGTCATGTGTATAGGGATATGTGTGTGCATTAGTGCTTTTCATACCACAAAGGACACAAGGCTTCTCTGTGCAGATTCCCATTCAAAGCAGCTGTTGATGAAAGTTCCCCAACTAAGCAGCACCATAATGCACCGCTTCACTCGGTTAAAGTTCTGCTGGAGCAACTGAAAGACACAAAGTCATTTCTATCATTTTGACTGTTACATCATCTGCGGTGCTCCCCAGGGATGTGTGCTTGTACCACTCCTGTTTAACATTTAACATACTTTCACAGATAATATGCAGAAGTTTAGGGTTGCTTATAATGACTCTTTGAGAATTCTGCTTAAAAGGTCCGGGTCTAGTAGTGCAGGTGAGATGTTCTGTAATGCGCATGTCAGGACATTTCAGGCACTTATGAGAAATTTGTTATATAAGTTTATGTGTCGTTTGTGCAGCTCCCAGAATAGACTTATTGTAATGTTGTCACACTCTTCTGCTAGTGCATTACGCTACCAGTCGTCTTTGTGGAAACACTGGTATGCAAGTCTTTTATAAGTTGTTGATGTTATGTATTGTTTATTTTTTGTTTTTTTTATGTGTGTGTGGACTACGAGTATGTTAAATAAATATCAGTATAACCCTCAAGCATGACCTAACTTCTATGCAGATGATTAGCAGCTCTATATCACCACCAAACCCTCTGCTCAGCAGCCTCTCTCCAATTTACTAAGTAAACAGCAACAATATAGAGCTTCTGAGGGTTCAGTTCAATTTAATTTATATAGCACCAAATCACAACAGAGTCACTTCAAAGAGCTTTATGGTGTATACAGAGGGTCAGCTTGATCTCTTGTAGTTAGTAGGAATACCAACAATGGTTCACATCTTGGAGTGCACCTTATATTGTGACCAACATTACAACATTTTCACCAGATCTGCATATTTCCATCCCTGCAACATCTCCCATCATTGACCTTCACTTTCCTTTCACATTACTGCATTTGTCACCATCCTCAATTACTGTAAAGGAATCCTTTCCATTGGAAATGATATAATAATGAAAAGCTTTGCATCCACCTTACTTCATTTGTTGTGTTCAGTTTGGAAAACATTAGCAGTAAATCCTACTGCATACCTGCTTGGAGACTTTTGGTTCTTCATCAATGTATTTCTGTTCAGCAGGAACCACAGTCCTCAAAGCAGCTTTAACCTTAAAAAAAGAGAAGCATATATTAAGGTCAAGCTTAACATTTTTAGACTATTGTAGATGTTTATAGTTTCATCTATTATTATTGGAGTCCAAAAGCTTTCTTTAGCATGACAAATGTCCTAAAGAATCATCTATCACCACAACAAGAGGCAGCCTGAACTCTTGCTTTACTTAGTTCCAGCACAGTGTGACACTCACAGCATTGTAGATGACATCAATCTCTATGTAGATGCATCCTTTGGTCGGTGCTGTCAGCTCCTTATTTTTCAACAGGTATGCCTTCTGCTCACCATTACGGACCTAGCACACAAAAAAATGCTTCAGGTTTGGTTACTTTAAATGTATCTGCTGGATGCAAAAAGACATAAACCTTTATAATAACTCACTTTAACAAATTGACTTTGCTCATAGTAACACTTGCACATTTTCTCTCTTCAGGGAAATGTAAACAATATTTGAATCTATTCTTATTCAGACTGCATTAGTCTTTTTATTGCATATTACTTCCTTGCACTGTTGCTTCAATTCAACTTAGTTTATTTTTTACCCTTTTTTTAATGCTGTTTACTTATCTTGATTTGTATTTATTGCACACATCTGTGACAAATGAACTTACCCTTGGGGATAAATAAGTCTGCCTGCCTGCTTGCTAAGAATGCATGTAAGACTAATCTAATGGTTAATTTTTTTTTGTTTAGCACCTTTCATGCTTTCTGTTTTTATGCTGCCACTAAAGCTGCTGCACACACGTTTTTATACTGTAAGAGCTGAGAAAGTAAGTTACAAGCGCTACAATACAAGCTGGATAAAGGTCCCAGCATGGTAGTGCATCAGTAGTCCATCGGTGCTACACACATTTGTAGCTGTGTGTTGTCAAAATGATGTGAAACAGCAGCTAATATGGGTCAGGACGGGTCTTGGTCCTTTGGTTTTTCAACTACTGCAGATATGACAGAAGCCATAACAGACTGCAGCTATTGATAAAAACTATGTTCTAGCTGGCCGTGAGATAAAGGTGTGAAACACGCTCCTTTAAATATGTTCATTCTTCATTGTGCAGATTGACATTTAATTATTCTTCCAAAATACTGAAGGGGACAGTTTGATCATTTGCAGAGGTTACATATTGTTTATTATTACAAGGTATTTTTTACATTTTTGTAATGCTATCCACCATGCTACAATTTTATAGTGATAACAACACTAAGAAATAAACAATCTGTTTGCAATGTTTATATGAAATTTTTAATTCATAGAACAAAGCAGAAACAGACCCAAAATGGCTACTAGGAAGGCGTTACATTCAGTTCAGTGTGAGCCCTGTTTCATGTACACCTCTGACCTTTAAAAGAAGTTCTGGATACTTTGTTTCTGTTTTTAAGGATCCACAGTTATCCTGTAATTTCTGTCAAACCAAGCTGCAAACTGCAGTTCCCTAAATGGCCACGTGAGGTAGGTTCCAAAAGCCAATCACAACACGTTTTTAACCTGGCAGGGGGAAAAAAATGGCAGCACTTGGTGTGGTGCTTAGCACTGGGTTTGAATCCAGTCTGGAGCCTTTCTGCATGGGTTCGCTCCAGGTACTCAGGCTTCCTCCACAGTCCAAAGAACTGCATGGGGTTAGGTGGTGGTTGGCTGTGGGTGTGAATGTGAGCATCAGTGGTGGTCTGTCTCATTGCGATAGCCCTGGCACAGATTGGTGACCTGTCCAGTGCGTAACCTGCCTCTCACCCTGTGACAGACTCCAGGTGCTCCGTGGCTCTGAATTACGATCAATCCCCTCTTCTTAACAGCTTTATGTTGGGTGTTTTTTCCCCAAATCCTGTTTGAATTTTATTAATTTTTAAATATAGGGGAGCTATAAATGCAGCTGTGGCCTATTGCTGTCCTCTAAGTCTCCAAGTTTATGCTGTTGGTGGTTTCTTAAACCTTTTTAATGAAATGATCTAACAGATAATATGGCTCGTTACACAATACTACAATCTAAGAAGTTTGTGCTGAAGATTCGATGAATGAAATTTTCTTAGTGTTACTTTTACCAAGGGTCTGTGGATGTGAACAGCTGGATGCAACTCACTAACCAAACATGTTAGCATTTCACCCACATACTCACTGACTCACACACACACACACACACACACACACACACACGCACACACACACACACACACACACTGTGTGTCTTTCATGCACTTTTATTGCACTCACATTCAATAATGGAATAGCCACTTTTCCCAGGAAGTCCGCACTCCTGTCTCTGTCTTCATCAAATACTGTCACCTCCAGCACGGAGTGGATGTCTTTGACATTACTGGGGGGGCAAAGGGGGGGGGGTTGTATGACAAAGAGAGAAGCATTAACAGCTCAGAACTGTTCATATGTGGAAATGTATTCAATATTTGAATCTACATTGCAATCCACTACAGCTAAAGAAAGACTGGCTTTGATGGCTCGAGTTTTTCTTATAAAGCCACTCTTCATTTCATTTACAGCTGTGTACCACAGCAGCGACCCTGATGTCAGTTCTGAGCATGCCAGAACAACAACTTATGTAAGCAGAGCTCTGTGAGAACAGAGGAAGCTGAAATTGCTGCCACGTTGCTGTTTGGTGCGTCTGGCTGAAAATCCCATTTTGGTTTGTTGATGGCAGTGATGCAGAGATGTCGGCCCCATTTCTGATAGGCTGCAGATTTTTCAGCAATGGCACCAATTCCAGGTTTTGTTTGCATTGGCCTCAAAACTCACATGTCGGGCTGTAGTTTAAACACTGCTCGAGGAGCAGGACCACACACAGATGCTCATTCTACTCATGTCATAAACTTTTCTTCAGACAGCCTTCTTCAGGGTTCAAACAAGAAGCTCTGTATATCACAAAAGGCATCCTATTGGATAACTACATTAATCCGTAATCATCCCCTGCCTTTTAATGGCTTTGATTGGTTACACATCCCTAAAAGTAACAGCTTATCTGCACTGCAAGCTGGGCAAGCTGCAGTAAACATCACAAAGCTGCAACTGACAGACATTTCTGTACGAGAAGCAATCACTGAAGCACAAGGCATGAATTGGCAGAAATAATAAATAAATAAATAAAATAAAAATAAATGGGAGGTCCTGTGGGAGTATGGGGTGTCTGGCCTGCTGTTGTGGGCCATTCAGTCCCTCTACAACCGCAGTGAGAGCTTGGCCCGTATAGCCGGCAATAAGTCTGACTCATTTCCTGTGGGTGTTGGACTTCGCCAGGGCTGCCCTTTGTCACTGATTCTGTTCATAATTTTTATGGACAGAATTTCTAGGCGTAGCCAGGTGGCAGAAGGCTTCTTCCTTGGTGGCCTCAGAATCTCATCTCTGCTCTTTGCAGATGATGCCGTTCTGTTGGCTTCATCAGGTGGTGGCCTCCAGCTCACAGTGGAACGGTTCGCAGCCGAGTGTGAAGAGGCTGGCATGAGAATCAGCACCTCTAAGTCTGAGGCCATGGTCCTCAGCTGGAAAAGGGTGGAGTGCCCACTCCGGCTCAGGGACGAGTTCCTGCCCCAGGTGGAGGACTTCAGGTATCTCGGGGTCTTGCTCACGAGTGATGGGAGAAGGGAGCAGGAGATCGACAGACGGATCGGGGCTGCTTCTGCAGTGATGTGGAGGCTGCACCAGTCTGTCGAGGTGAAGAGGGAGCTGAGCGTAAAAGCGAAGCTGTCGATTTACCGGTCGATCTACGTTCCTACCCTCACCTATGGTCATGAGCTTTGGGTAGTGACCAAAAGGGAAGAGAGGGAAGCCTGGGCTGCTCTGCTTAGGCTGCTGCCCCCACGACCCGGCCCTGGATAAGCGGAAGAGAATTGGTGGATGGATGGATGAAAAATAAATAAAATAAAAATTGTCAGACTAAGGCTCCATTATCTAAAGACCCAGGTTCTTCATCTGCCTAACTTAGTACCAACAGACAACCATGAACAAACCATAACAGCCAACAGATTTGGTCAATAGAAGTGTTAGAGCAGTTTGTATACCTGCTTCTGGCATATTTTTTTTAATATTTTTTCCATATAAGGGGTTGAGACAAAAGATAAGATTACTTTTTTTTTTTTACTGGTTTTGATTGTCCTCAGTGGGCATTAGGGAGACACGGCACCAAAAGCAACTCAACACAGTTTTTTTTCTGGCATGAAGCCAACAGCAGCCCCACAGTCAGCTGTTTGCTGTACGCTCAGGGAAACTTCGGCTGTGGATTAATGATGCTCCTAATGTCTACTGGTAAAGTGGTGCTGGCTTTTCTTTTTTTAATCTAGAAAAAGGTGTAGATAGCTATTTTAGGCATTTAGCTTGATTCTTACATACGCTTTAACGATTGTCTCACAAGTGCCGAACCATAACTTTAATAGGAACGGCTCCCCTCACCGGCTGTGGCTGAGTCTCACAAACGCCATAATTTCTATATTATTTTATTTAAGGAGAGGCAGTGGGCATGAGTATGTGCATTTAGGTCTATCATGCTAATGTGCCAGATTTAGTCATAAATGTCATTTGTAGTCCCTGCCAGGTTTATGACTTATAAAACTGTAAAAAAACACAGACAAATAGCCAAACAACGACACAGCCATCGCTCCGGGTAATGATGACTCATTCAGCTATAGTAAGGAATGAACTAGCCTAGTTTGGAAAGACAGGGTCAATGCTATTGCATGTTGTTAATATATAACATTAAAAGTTGAGCTGTTCTAAATTTGGCCATGGAGAGTTTCATTATTGCTGCATGTTTATCAGTTTGAAATACTGATACTAGGATCATCTGCGTCTTTGATTACTAATATGCTTCAAAAGAGTGGATTTAAGCAGCCACCTCACCTTAATGCAGTTCACCATTTCTGTACTACCAATCTTAAAGCACAGATTGGAATTTGAAATATGTCTTGATAGTCCTGTAGTGTTCTGGAATCTCAGTTTTTCTAAAAGTGCACAAAACCCACACAGGAACTTCAGAATATGCACCGCCCCACTGACTACAGGAGTTCTCACTTAAAACTTTCCCTCAGTTTTTATCCAAGTCTAAACAGTCCTGAAAAGAGCAAAAATCTGATCTGTGTTAGCCCAACCAGCAGCTACAGCAGCTCAAAAACTGTAGCACGGAGAACCGTGCATTTCACAAAGAGGAACTTTTTGTGAAATATCCAGAAAAACAATAAAACACAGGAACAGAAAAGTGCAGACTCACAAGGTGAAGACTTTGTTCCACTCTGGATTGAGGTTCTTGTAAACAGTATGTGTCTGCAGCCTGTCATTGTTCAGCTCCAGCACACAGAAAGGGTCACTTTTACCTAAGAGACCAATCGAGTTAATGTGTCCATGAATAATAACACAAAAGTATGGTGAGCAAGAGAAGGCAAGAATTTCTTTTCCTTTACCAGTTACATCTGCAGCCATGAGACCTTCTGCCCTCATCACCTTCACCTGCACTATGCCCACATCTTTTAAGTTAGAGAATGACTTCACCACACCCTGCAGAAGAAATGTGAACAGTGTAATATCTTTTTAAAAATGTTGCAGGTATTTGATCTGAATTGCCTTCCGAGTGCTGCTTACATATCGTTTGCGTATCTCTCGACGCTCCTGTGGGTCATCCAGTGGTGTGACAGACAGGTCTGCAATAGAGACCGCGGCCGAAGCGGTTAGCGTGACCAGCAGCACCACAAAGCCCCGAGACTCCTCCAGTGGTAGCTCCAGGTGATGAGTCTGCTCCTTAGCGAGAGTGGAAAGGTCCAACTGACAGCTGAACCACAATCAAAACAAGACATCGACTGAAACTTTAAGTAAAAATGGAGTTTAAACCAAAGTCTGTTATAAATGCACTGCTTCAGTGACAATGACTTAAACTGCTTTAATTAACATGTAACAACATGTTGGTGAAGACAGAAAACACTAGGAAAAAAGCATCATGCTCATTCTTTGTACTCTCAGACTCTACTAAAGTACAGCTGTGGCTCGGGGGGTAGAGCAGGTCATCTACTAATCAGAAGGATGGTGGTTTGATCCCCGACTGCTCCAGTCTACATGCACCACAACACCCGAGACTCCTATACTGGCAGCTAGACCAAGTGTCCTTGGGCAAGATACTGAACCCCAAGTTGCTCTCCGATGTGTTCACTGGAGTGTGAATGTCATTCGGACTGGAGATGTGTAGTTGGATCGTAACATTGAGATCATAAAAATTCAATTCAGTTTTATTTAAATAGCGCCAAATCACAACAAACAGTTGCCTCAAGGCGTTTTGTACTGTGGGTAGAGACCCTACAATAATATAGAGAAAACCCAACAGTCAAAACAACCCCCTATGAGCAAGCACTTGGTGACAGTGGGAAGGAAAAACTCCCTTTTAACAGGAAGAAACCTCCAGCATAACCAGGCTCAGGGAGGGGCAGTCATCTGCTGCGACCGGTTGGGGCTGAGGGGAGAGAGACAGGACAAAAGACATGCTGTGGAAGAGAGACAGAGATTAATAATAATGATTAAATACAGAGTGAAGTATAAACAAGTAAATAAGGTGAATGAAAAGAAACAGTGCATTATGGGACCCCCCTCAGCAGCCTAGGCCTATAGCAGCATAACTAAGGGGTGGTTCAGGGTCACCTGATCCAGCCCTAACTATAAGCTTGACCATAAAGGAAAGTTTTAAGCCTAATCTTAAAAATAGAGAGGGTGTCTGTCTCCTGAATCTAAGCTGGGAGCTGGTTCCACAGAAGAGGGGCCTGAAAGCTGAAGGCTCTGCCTCCCATTCTACTCTTAAGTATCCTAGGAACCACAAGTAAGCCAGCAGTCTGAGAACAAAGTGCTCTATTGGGGTGATACGGTACTATGAGGTCTTTGAGATAAGATGGGGCCTGATTATTCAAGACCTTGTATGTTAGGAGAAGGATTTTAAATTCTATTCTGGATTTAACAGGGAGCCAATGAAGAGAAGCCAATATGGGAGAAATCTGCTCTCTCTTTCTAGTCCCTGTCAGTACTCTAGCTGCAGCATTTTGGATCAGCTGAAGGCTTTTTGGGGAGCTTTTAGGACAGCCTGACAAGCAGCTGTCCTCCTTGTCTGGTGACAAGGAGGACAGCTGCAAGTACCTTGGAATCCCACAGGCAAACGGGAACCATGAAGAGGCCGCTAGGAAAGCTGCAACCTCTAAATACCTGCAAATAGTAAGGCAAGTCCTGAGGAGTCAGCTGAATGCTGGTCATCAAATACCCTGCTGAGATAATAAGCTGGCCAAAGGAAGAGACAGAAGTCACTGACACCAAGACAAGAAAGCTCCTTACCATGCATGGAAGGTTTCACCCCAAGTCCAGCACCCTGAGACTGCACGCTAAGCAGAAGGACGGAGGCCGAGGACTAGTGAGTGTCAAAACCACTATGCTAGATGAAGCAATGAAGATCCATGAGTACATCAGGAACATGGACACAAAGGCTCACATACTGAGTGAATATCTGCACCCCAGGTGCAGGCTGTGCAGAGATGCCCCTGAGACAATCCAGCACATAACAGCAGAGTGCAAGATGCTAGCAGGTAGAGCACACATGGAACGCCATAACCAAATGGCCGGTATAATATACAGGAACATCTGTATGATCTGGAAGTTCCGAAGTCAAAATGGGACATGCCCCCAAGGGTGGCTGAGAATGACCAAGCTAAGATCCTGTGGGACTTCCAGATACACAGACAAACTGGTGATGGCTAACCAACCAGACATAGTAGTGCTGGACAAACAAAGGAAGAAAGCTGTAGTGATAGATGTAGGAATACCAAGTGATGGGAACATCAGGAAGAAGGAACACAAGAAACTGGATAAATACCAAGGGCTCAGAGAAGAGCTAGAGAAGATGTGGAAGGTGACGGTAACAGTGGTCCCTGTGGTAATTGGATCACTCAGGGCAATGACCCCCAAACTGGGAGAGTGGCTCCAGCAGATTCCAGGAACAACATCAGAGAGTGAAGTCCTGGGAACAGCTAAGATACTGCGCAGGACCCTCAAGCTCCCAGGCCTCTGGTAGAGGACCCGAGCTTGGGGGACAAAGACCGCCCACAGGGTGAGGGGGGATTCCTAAATATGAAATAAGCCAATAACAGCTAAGATAATTTTCTTCTCATTCTCATTATGATTAGTGCATGAATGAGAATTCAATATTCCATCTCTCCAACACTGTGATCAAAACACCAAATGAGAGCACATTTCAGAAGAACTGCGTTCAGAGAATGAGAACAGGCACGTCACTAACACCTGCTCAGAGGGAGGTTTTCTCCTTCACTGGGACTGTTAGGTTTCTGTCTATAATAATGTAGAGTTTTTACTTTAATAAAGCGCCTTAATATAAAGCACAGTGGTACAAATATTGGTGTATTTTGGTGCTATATAAATAAAGTTGACAGAAATGATCCAAACACAAGCAGACTGACCGCCCAATGAAATCGTCCCTTCTTCCAGTGTCTCTGTCCCACACCGTGATCTCCAGCACGCCTCCTGTCTCCTCATACAGGTGCAGGTCAAACTGCTCCCTCCACTGTGGGCTCAGGGTCTTTGGCACTGTCTGCACACACACACACACAAACAAACACACACACACACACACACACACACACACACATGCATTTGAAGGAGATGATCTCGAATCATGGCAGTATGACCTCAGGTGCACATGCTGTACCTTGCTCTTGTATTTCTGGGGCCCGAGTCTGAACTTGACATACGGGGTCGCTCAGCCCGTTGGGATCCATGGGGCTGAGGTTTCGACCTTCAATTAGCGCGATGCTGACGATCCCTCGCCAGAGCTGGGCTTTCCGATGCAGCTCTGACAGACGTACAGACTGCTGCTGCTGGCCCCCACACACACACAGACACACTGCATTTTATTTATCACAGAGCAGCAGAAAGGACAAAATGCAGGGCTCTGTTCAGTTCTCTGGATGTTATCAGGCCTATGTGTATATAAATATAAATATATATATATATTAGTCCTAGGTTATATTTGGACCTTGTGGCTGCATACAGCTCCATCAGAATGTGTTGTCAGCTATTATACTGCCCTCATGTGCTGCTTACAGGCACTACAGGATCCATCAACAGTTTCCTGGCTCTGTTTTTTTGTTGTTTTTAAGGCACTTTATGAACATTTGATTGTACAATTAGAAAATTTTTGACCTGCAGTAGCAAAATAAAATGTTCTATTACATGAGGTCAGAACAGGTTCAGTGCTTTTATTTTTTTATTTATTTACATACTAGCAGGTGCTCAAAATGTTTTCTCTTTCACACTCATGTATTCTGACTTTCATTCCTCTCCTCTCCACCTGTACCCCCACCTCTTCTACCCTTCCTTCCTGCCTGACCTCATCTGTCAGCCACCGCTGCAAACAAGAAGGGCTCCGATCCCTGATGGAATCCCACCCCCACCTTGAACCCATCTGTTACTCCTACCACACACCTCACCACTGTCCTCATCCATGTCCTGCACCACCCTCGCATACTTCTCTGCCACTCCTGACTTCCTCATGTAGTACCACAATTCCTCTCTGGATCCACAAAGACACAGTGAAGCTCCTTCTGACCTTCTCTAACTTCTCCATCAACACTCTCAAAGCAAACATCTCATCTGCAGTGTTCTTTCTCAGCATGGAGCCATGCTGCTGCTCGCTGATCATCACCTCTTATCTTAACCCAGCTTCAATAATCCTTTCCCGTATCTTCATGGTATGGCCCATCAGCTTCATCCCTCTGTACTTCCTACAGCTCTGCACATCACTTGTTCTTGAAAATCGGTACCAGTACACTTCTTCTCCACCCCTCAGGCATCCTCTCACCTAGACATCCCCATACCTCCACAGGTATGTCATCTGGACCAATCACCTTTCTGCTCTTCATAACTTCCTTCAAACTCTTCAGTACTGGGGAGCCTTTATTGTTTTGTTGTTTCTATACTCCTGGATCTTTTTTTCTTGTTTTGAAAGTAAAAGATTACAGATGAGGAAATCCTCTTACTTGGCCTGATAACATCACGCTAGCCTGGATGGATACAGACTGAAGAACAGAGCCCTGGTTGCAGTCAGTGGGAGGAAATGACAGCAGCAACAACACACGACAACAATCAACATTAAAATATCTCAAAACAAAGCATGATAAAAATATGAACTCCATGCTGTGGAAAAAAATCTTTTTTAACAAGATGGTAACACAGCTGTCAGAGTAAAGACACAAAGTGCACAGCAGGGCGATAAGCGTGAAGTCAAAGGAAAGCTGTGGCTGCACACACAGGTGACGACGACGGGCTCGGTGATCATTTACCTTAGTGGATCGTTTCCAGGACCTCCTCAGCAGCATAGTCTGAATATACATTAAAATGCATTATTTCAACAGACTTATGCAGCGTGGGAAAAGATGAATGGGTGGCTGTAACTACAGGGATGCACATGCGTGTCAGCATTTTAATAAAATCATATTAAAAAAAAACTTCTTTCCTTGAAATGGCGTACTGATGCGTTTACGCCACTAGGGGAAGCTGTAGGATGGGTTTTTCCTAAAGGGTCGTTAAAATGAAGGCGCTTCAATTAAGCCTTATGAATAAAGCACCCAAAAATAGATTTTACCAAAGGAAAATGCTCCCCACCAGAACTGCACATTCATCATCTCAGCCTCAGGGGTGAAGTCATTAGAGCCAATCAGACTCTGATCTCCCAAAGCTTTGATCTCAGTGCAATCTTTTTCTGTCCGTTATTGTTTTCATCCTTCACCCGTCTCCCCCATCTCTCTTTTTCATTATTATTGCTCATCTCTGTATCGGTTTCTGTGTGTCCTCTCTGACTGGAGCTGCAGCACAGGCTGAAACTTGGCCTATTATTAATTTATGTGCTGAATTAAACATGAACAAGACAGGCTGAGGATGCGTTTGGAAACAATCTCTTCATGCAGATATGTTTAACTGAACAGAAACTATAATTGAAGCTAAGCACATCAAAATAAACAGGAACATTGTGTTTATTCAGTACAGTGCAGTCTTTGTCTGCAGCTGTTTAAAGAGAAAATGCTCTCCAAATCCACCGTGACTGAGACAAAGTAACCTGATAGGTGAAAATACAGTTTGTGTTTTATCTAGTTGGGCAGCAGGTGTTATGATTGCATTATGTGCTGTTTCTAAAATGAAAGCAATATATTAAGATGGTTGAGTGTGGTAAAATAATACAGAAACAGGCACGGCTGACCTCACTGCAAGAGTCAACAAGGGAGGGTAAACTTTCACTTTGTGCCTTCCAGGGAGGCCATGGCATCGTGAACCTTTGTGCCTGCAGCTTACTGTGAGGCATTGTCTCTGCATTTTTGAAGCATTTATGTTTTAATCTGCAGGTAATTATTAAAATTGAAGGCTTTATCCATATTCATTACTAAGATGGCTTCTGAGTGGAAAGAGTAGCCTTGAAGGTCTCTGTCACTACCAAGCTAAGAGCACAGCCAACCTAAGGGGGTGTTGATATGTAGCTCGCTAGCTACAGTACTGTGCAAAAGTCATGGACCATCCCTTATTTTGTTATATTTTGTTTCCGTGGAGCCAGACTTTCTTGTAATGTTTAAAGTGCTCTTGAGCAACAGTTCTCCAGCTTTCTGAAGCTCTTTCTTCTGAAAGCTGCTTCTTCACTCGCTTTCAGTCCCATCCTTACACCTGACCATTTTACACCTGACGTAACACCGACCTGTGAACCGCTCAAGCATAAAAGAGGCAGCTAACTCACAGGATGAGCCAGTGTTGTGTCTGCATATAACAGACAGCATTTCTTTAGTCGAATCCATGGAAAATTCAAAATGTCATGTTTGTGGCTGCACGGCAGCCTGTGGTGTTGGAGATCCTGTCAAAATTGATGGGATTATGAATCCAGAATCAGCAGATTTTGATCCACCATGTCGGACCACCTGGAAAGCTTCTGATTGGCAGCAGCTTGATTTTTCAGCGTCACAATGATCCCAAACACACTGTCGACACAGTAAAAGCATGCCTGGATAGAGGAACACACAGTGGAACACCATCAGTCATGGATCGGCCACCCCAGGGAACGGACCTCGACACTACTGAAGAGGAAGAGAACGGACAAAAAGACAGAAACATCCAAAGAAGAGCTTCGGATGTCCTTCAAGAAGCCTGGAGAACTCCTCCTGAAGACTGCTTAAAGAAATGAGAGCTCAGGCTGTGATGGAGAATAAAGCTGGTCATAGCAAATATTGACTTTCAAGCTTGGTAGAATTGAACAAATTGCAAGTCTGCACATTTCAATAAATCATCAATTTCCCATTTTTCTAGCAAAATATAAAGAAATGAGAGATGCTCAAGATTCCTGCACAGTGCTGTAGATAGCTATCAATTTACAGAAAACACTTTTATCACTAAATGATGAGCACGAGTGTCTGAAACAGTCCAAGAAAGTAGAGGAGCATGTAGCTAAAGAGACCCCCCCCTCAGGTGTTGGCTGGCTCTACAATCAGAGCAAAAAGACTGTTAATTTTACTCAGTATGATCAGTTTTCTGATCACTGTCAGAGCCAATCAGTCTGCAACGACAGCCTGAGCAAAACCACAGCCTGATTCAGAGACTTGGGATTGTAGTGAAACAACCAAAGTGTGCAGTGACAAAAGTGTTGGCAGCCAGATCAGAGAAGATGCTTCTCAGCTGAACGTCTCTTTGCTTCCATACATAATCAGTCAAAATAACATTTGAAGAACCAGCAGGAATTTCATTTTAGCCTTTTGATCAGTGGCACAGTGAGATCAGTGCTGAGTGGAAATGTAGCGACAGCGTCTATAATTCATGCTGATCTTTATTTTATTCATAAAGTGCTGAGAGAGAAAACATAAAGCCAAAGAAATGAAGATAAAAACTTGAGGAAACGCTTTCAGAGTCCAGAAACTAAACAGAATATGAAGCTGACATCAGCCTACGCAGGCCTGACAGACGGCTCAACAGCAACTTGCTCTCTACGCGACTCAGAGCAAACAGCCACTCGACTAGAGGTGACGTAGGAGAGGGCCAATCAGGGTGAAGCTATGGAAAAGCTCTAGGAGCCTAATCACCACTACACTCACTTTATGCACATAAGGCTTCAGTCGATACTTCTGAACCTCCATCTGCTGCATGAAGGAATCACAAAGACGCAGTTTTACCGGAGAAAAACAGAACCAACATCGCCCAAAAGGTCAGTTCCTATATGTGTGTGCAGAGGTGGAAAGTCATTGTAATTATTTGTTTGATAGTTTATGCCACAGGTGTCTGGAGAAAAGGTTTATTCCAAAACATCTAATGGACAGTTCTAATATTTCCTTCCAAATGATTACACTGGATTCAGAGCTGGAGAGTCCAGAAATCACACACTCTAAGCTTAAAATACTGACCTCCACCATATTTTTTAGAGTGGGAGGAAGCGGTGACTCAGGAGAAACAATAGGTGCCACCCACATGTCGCAGCCTCCCTTGACACTATATTGCATAACGGGGCTTCCTTCTAAAACCTCATTACAGCTTGTGCTGCTGGGATGAGGCCCTTTCACACAGGAAGCAGTGCGTCCTGCGCTACTCTCTGAAACCCATGCTTTTCTATGGCCTGTGCAGTGACAGTTTCCCGATGGGTTCAGCAAAGCGCAGCGCACCAGCTGGACGGCACCTGCGCATGTCGCAGGTATGACGTACATTCACACGGTCAATAGAAATGCAGAAGGACAGGGCGTGGGTGCATATCAGTGCAAAACCATGAGCAGTCAGCAGCACATGCTGCATTCTGTGTGAAAGAGCTGATACACTACCAGTGAAATGTGGTTTATTCAGGAAGCAGCCTGACTGCTGCACAGCTGCCATCAGCTACCTGGATGTCAAACTAACCTTTTCACATAGTGACCGCTGACATTTTCAGCCAGCTTCAGGCATTTTGTTTGCGCCCTAAGCTGCACGTTGTGGGCCATTATGCTTCCCCTCAGATGGGCCAGGTGTTCAGAGTATACCCATCTTTATACACGGCCCGCTTCCAACTTTGTCATTTACAGAGATTTAATGCTAAGGTCATTCTCACCACTTTGTACAGAATGTGTATTTCTGATGGTTTTGAAAAAAGTGATTAGTATAATTTTGCAGAAATGAATAACAATGCAAGTAAATTAAAATTAAAAAAGCAAAACAAAACAAGAAAACAAAAAATTCGAGGTAGTGTAGGCAGTTGATATTGTTTTATACAATAATGGGAAAATTGAATAATTAAAAAACAAGCAATGTAAGGGCGTGACTTTGGCCTATTCATAAATCAAATTACTGAATAAATGAGAATATCAGAGGAATATTAGTCAGATTAAGCTCCATAAAACGATAAAATTTCTCTACTGCAATCAATCGCTCATATTATCCATCAGTAATATGTAAAAAAAAATAATAGTGGAATATTTTTGTACATAAAACATGTTCAGTTTCCCTTTTTAGACTCTATTAATAAACTTCCTCTTACAGAACATTTTCTATGCATACGTCCTACTTTCAAGTATCTTTGCCACTACTCAAGTAGAGAGTTCCTGCTAATGCGTGCGTGTGTGTGTGTGTGTGTGTGTGTGTGTGTGTGTGTGTGTGTGCGCGTGCACTCTACCATGGCAAGCAAATTTCACAACTGAAATGTAAAATCCATTTGACAATGACAGTGATGACAGTGATGACAGTGATGACAGTGATGACAGTGATGACAGTGATGACAGTGATGACAGTGATGACAGTGATGACCTTTCAGCCTTCCCTCACACCCTGACTGCTTCAGTGTTCCAGCTGTGCTGTTATTGACATTGTGCCAACTAACAGAGGTCAAATGAAACTAAGATTGAAGAAAGAGCAAGTGAGAGCAACAGAGGGTGATACAATCAGCAGCATACATACCGTTGAGTCTCGGCGTTCCTCGATGGGACTGTCTTTAGGTGTCAGGTTGACCGCCAGCTCCAGAGTACCCAGGTCGTGATCAGGATATTGAGGGTCTTTCAGCACTAAAGTCACAGGTATCGTCCTGCAACACACAGTCATGAATGTGTGCAGCTGTGTGGTCTGCTCTGCCCCTGACATGCTGAACAATTCTCTCTCTTTATTATTATTTTTTGATTATTAGGTTGCACCTAAATTACTCAACTGTGGTCACCTATTTCAGAACTGCGCTGGAGTCAGGATACGGGTGCTGTGGGTGGCGGGGATACAAAGCACATGGTTTTGGTTCATTCTAAATAATTATACTGTGTGCTGCTTTACAGGACCAATGTGTAGAGTTCAGGTCTTTGCAGGAATTTAATATCATATGCATAGTATTTTTATTAGTTTAACTACAGTGTGCTCCTTTTCAAGTACAGTAGCTCTGAAAGGACAAACCAAAGGCTGGCTGTAGAGAGGGCCTTTTATGCTATTATACTGAAGTCACAGCCACCTCAGGTCCCCCCACATGCCTGGATAGAGAGCGGTAAGGGAGAGCGACTCAGATTATTGCAATCTGCAGCCTCACTGTTAGATGCCACTTAATCCTATACATCCTAAATACAACTGAGGCTGGTGGCAACGTCATTGGCTTTGCAGTTATTTGGTCAGAATTCAAAGAGTTGAACAATCCAATCTTTTGATGGTCAAAGATGTCAACTACAAAATGGACTGGCATTCATATAAACACAAGACATAAACAACAAAGTGGCACAAAATGGCCACAGAATGCCCATAAACACACAAAGCTACAAGGTGCAGGTGGTGCAGCTCCTGGCATTTGAAAAATGAAAGAGATGCGACCAATATCAATTTAGCACAAAGTTATGCAACAAAATGCCAACAGAAATCAGAGAAAGCAGCACAAAACCATGTTTTTGAAAAAAGATTTGTAAAATGATTTTAAACCTCATATTTAATTGAAAATACTACACAAACAGTTTAATAAATGTTAACCCTAAACTGGGAAAGGATAGTACATATGATTTCTGGCTGTTAATCAGCAAACACATTAAAACACAGGATGGAGCATCGGCCACTAAATATTTCAATTATAATAAGTTGATAAAATCTAAAAAGAGCATCTCAGAGAGGCTGAATCTTTCAGATTGAAAACCAAAGAGGTGTTCACCACTCTGTCAAAGACTGTCTGAGCTAATAGTTCAGCAAAGTAAGAATAAAGATTCAATAACTTTGCATACTTTATCATTAAAAGATCTAGAGAATCCAGAAAAAACTTCGTGCCAGTGATGAGGCGCAAAACTATGGAGGTCCACAGGGTTTTGTGCTGAGACCAATTCTGTTTGCACTATACATGCTTTATTGTAGGGTCTTTACCTTACAATATAAAGTGCCTTGAGGTGATTGTTTGTGGCGATTTGGCGCTATATAAATAAAACTGAAATGAATTCCCTTAGGCAGTATTATTAGAAAGTATTGCATCAATTTTCATTGTTATGCAGATGATACTCAGCTTTATCTATCCATGAAGCCAGATGATACACATCAATTAGATAAACTGCAAGAATGTCTTTAAGACATAAAGGCCTGGATGACCTCTAATTTCCTGCTTCTAAATTCAGAGGAAACTGAAGTTCTTGTACTCGGCCCCACAAATCTTAGAAACATGGTGTCAAACCAGATACTTACTCTGGATGGCATTACTTTGGCCTCCAGTAACACTGTGAGAAATCTTGGAGTCATTTTTGACCAGGATATGTCCTTCAATGCACATATTAAACAAATATGTAGGACTACTTTTTTGAATTTGTGCAATATTTATAAAATTAGAAACATCCTGTCTCAGAGTGATGCTGAAAAACTAGTTGGTGCATTTATTACTTCTAGGCTGGACTATTATAATTCATTCTTATCAGTTTGTCCTAAAAGCTTTACAAATATGTTGTTTACATATTATAATTATACATATAATGGCATTTTATCCCTGTTTATTGTGTCTCATGTGAAGAAACATGCAAAGAATCTCTTTATGTTAAGATATTTCTTTCTTGTTTGTAAAAAGAAAACCACCTGCGGAGGGACACCAATACAATACTGACTGACCTCTGCTGCTCTAGAGACTCCAGGTACAGAAAAGCAGAACCCATGAAGTCATCTTGAAGGCCAAAGTCATAGTCAAACACCTGCAGAAGAGCAAACGATCTCCACTGACCAATGTTCATTAAGAATTTGTATGGAAAAGCTTGCGTGTGTGAATTTTTATGTGTGTGTGTTACTGTTTACCTTGACATACAGAGGTTCACTCAGGCTGTCCATGATTAAAGTCGTCTTCTCGTCCCACACTGGGTTGAGGTTTTTGTGAATGATTTTGCTCCTGAACACCTCTTTGCCAGCAAGCTTGAACTTGACATATGGATCACTAGTTCCTACAAAGATAAATAAACTTATCAGACATCCATGAAAGCAGGAAGAGAAAACTGAAATCATCCACAGATATCACTGTACCTGCTCTGTCCCGGACAGCCAGGTTGTGTCCTCGTTTCAGCTCAATCTCCAGCTTGTACATCCCTGACCGGGCTCGCTCAGGAGAGACCCCTGAAGCGCATGAAGCGCCCATTCCCTGTCAGCACAAATGGATGCATTATTTGCATGTATGAAACAGTTTCTCAATGATATCCCTCTCAAAATCAGTAAACTCACCAACATTTTTTAAGCAGAATCAAGTCTCTTCTAGCCAGTTACTGAATTGTAGCCTTCAATACCTCGGTTGTATCTGCAGCCACGCTCGAAAAACTTAAGCTGACTATAGTGTCTAATTCAGCTCGGTACCTCGTCCCAGCGGTGATCACTGACAGGAAATTACACGAAAGTAGCTTCCTCCCCTCAGATCTTAGAGCTGCTGTGCTAATATCTTTTTCCCCATTCTTGTACAACCCTCACTGCTACTGCAGTTGTGGCCATGCAGAAACAGAATATGTGTAAGTGTGGGCAAGAGTGGCCCAACGCTGCTTTATTACCTGACATGTAGCTGATCAGAGACAGGGTGAATGCTTCTAAACATTCTGAAAGTGGGGCTGCAGCAGGCATCCGCACTCTGCCACACCAAAATCAACTATACACGGATCATTTACAAAGATCACAGCTGGAGCGCTACCAAGTGCAGACCCCGGGTCAGTGGGACCAGAGCCTCTGCAGTGATCAGGAAGGTTAACGTGTCCTCATCCAGCTACAACCCACTGCCAACATGTACAAGGCACAAAAACACTACACAGATGTGCAAATGCTGTCTCAGAGGATCCGACAGTATCGCAATAATGTTGAATAAAATACCACAAAGGTTGTGCAACTTTATACATGCTGATCCTCCTTCGTCAGTAGTACAGCTTCATTTACTGAGCTCAGTGCATGTAGTGCACTTACTGCAAGTCTTACAGGTCGTATCATTTATTCTCAGCTGCTGTAATTATTTTCATCTG
>JAMQGT020009123.1:0-26706 GCA_024447675.2 Pterophyllum scalare | reverse complement strand
GCTAACTCGTTCAGTTACGTATTGCTCAGGAGCTTTTATGTGCGTTTTGGGCTTTTCTCGCTCAGAAACGCTCATTTTGGCCATTTCAAGGATAACTTCACAAACTTCAATCAAACTGCTTCCAAACATGTTTCTAAATGATTCTCCATCAATCTCATATGATTTCCAAGCAGAACCCCGTGTTTCACCACGATCCTGCAAGCACAGGAGCTTTTATGTGCGTTTTGAGCGTTTCTCGCTTAGAAACGCTCATTTTGGCCATTTCAAGGATAACTTCACAAACTTCAATCAAACTGCTTCCAAACATGTTTCTAAATGATTCTCCTTCAATCTCATATGATTTCCAAGCAGAACCCCGTGTTTCACCACGATCCTGCAAGCACAGGAGCTTTTATGTGCAATACGTGTTATCTCACTTTTTCATTCAGTTACGTATTGCTCCTGGCTACAGTGCTGAAAAGAAACCTAGGGTGGTTCTTATTTTCATCAATAAGAAAAGGCCCCATTTGCATTCCCGTATAAATTGTTCTTGTTTCTGAAATGTCTTTATGTAAACAGGAGGCCAAAACGACACAGTTTCCACTGGAAGCCTTTTTGTGTAAACGGGGCCAAAGATGTCCTAGCTTTATGGAGGGTTTTGTTTTTATAGAGCAACAAAGTCTTTCCAGACTAAATGAGCATCTTCTAATTTAGTGATGTCATTTCCTCTCCAGCATAACGGTTATCTGCTTTAAGCTGCGCGTTTGTGAATTATACCACATTCACGCATTTCTGATTTGAGGCTTTCCATTTGTCTTTTCAGACCTCCAACAGCAACATGTCTGTGAGGAGGAGGAGGTTCTCACAAAACAACATGTCCGTAACCCAGAGACAAATTCCAGTCTGAACCAAGAGGGACCAGAGCCTCCACAGATTAAAGAGGAACAGGAGGTATGCTGCAGAAGTCAGGAGGGAGAGCAGCTTGCACCGAAGCAGGAGGCTGAAGGCATTATCGTCTGGACCGGGGAAGAGCGGCTCAGACTGCTGAAAACCATCTGGAAACCTGAGATAAGGTTACACAGAATAGGCATGTAAAACGATCATAGTCAAAGTTACGGTTATTTTTAGAGGTGCATGAAGAATTGAAGTCTCAACTGCAATAAGCAGCATGAACACATCTATCTCTTTGGCCTGATTGTGTTTTCATTTACATAAACACATTTCCACCATTAACTGATGCAAAAAGGTGAAAATTGGTGCATAGTGTCTGAGTTTCAAAATTTCACCCACTGCTCAGACAAAATCTATACCCTTACAGAGACATAAAGCCAACAACACAAGTTTAATTTGTTAAGAATTACAGGTTTCTAATATATATTTTTTCAAATTACTATTCTTTTTTTTAATGTCGTTTCAGACCTCCGACAGCAACATGTCTGTGAGGAGGTTCTCACAGAGCAGCAGATCTGTAACCAGGAGAGGAACTCCAGTTTGGGCCAGGAGGACCCACAGAATAAAGAGGGACAGAAGGAACTCTGCAGCAGTCAGTTTGGACTGAAGCAGGAGGCTGATGCCTTAATCGCAACTCCTACTTATGAGGAAAGGGGCCACACCGAATCAGAATCAAACAGTGAGCAGCTCCTTTCTCACAGCTTCCCTGAAGCAAAGAACCGAGATCAGGAAGAAAGCCAGCATGTGAACTCAGGGTCAACTAGAAATGCAGGGCTGAAAAAGAGGAGACATCACAAAAAGAAAAGTCACAACACTACACAAAACTCCTGTGTCAGGAAAGTCAGAGTGAAGCTGGAACAAGGAAAAAGCTTTTACACTGTGACACTTGTGGTAAATCTTTTCAATATAAATCCCAACTGGCTACACATCTAAGGATGCACACCGGTGAGAAACCATTTTCCTGTAGCACTTGTGGTAAACAATTCAGAATGAACTCAACACTGAAAACTCATTTAAGAGTTCACACAGGTGAGAAGCCATATCTTTGTAGCACTTGTGGGAAACTATTTATTCAGAAATCAGATCTGGAGCGTCATGCAAGAATTCATTCAGGTGAGAAACCATATTCTTGTAGGACCTGTGGAAACGAATTCAGTGACACGTCAGCATTGAAAGTTCATTCAAGAATTCACACAGGTGAGAGGCCCTGTTGCTGTAGCATCTGTGGGAAAAGATACTATTGATTCATCGGGAGTAATAAAACACATGAGAGTACACACAGGTGAAAAACCCTATTCTTGTTGCAGCTGTGGGAAAAGATTCAGTCGGAAATCGGATTTTGAGCGCCATTTAAGAATTCACACACGTGAGAAACCACATTGTTATAGTAACTGTGGGAAAGGATTTCTTGACTTATCAGCATTCAGAAAACACAAGAGGACTCACAATTGTGAAGCCATAGTGTTGTAGCAGTGGGCAGAACTCAAATCACTGCAACACCTTAGTGAAAAGATGAACAATATTCAAGTGAGTATTTTCTGTTTATTAGCAACCTGTTCTGTTGGATGTTAAAACAATAACAAACAATAAATGTAAAAATGTATCTTTTCATTTATGATGTCTGCTGTCATTATCTACACAGCTTGAGTTTTCATTAGAGGAAGCTGAATCCTAATTTAACATTGTATATATTTCTTAATCTAATTATTGAGCTGCAGGCTGATGGACGAAATGCAGGAGACAGAAAGTAAAGCTAAAAATGTGGAGAAATAGCTCAGACTGATTTTACTGATGGACCTGCATGTTAGTTACTGAGACATCAGCAGATCCTGAGGATAGAGCTGCTCTCATGTCAGTGTTTTACTTACTAAAAACCTATTTTTGCTGCAGTTTGACAGTTCAGCTTATGGCCATTTAATTGTTTAAATAATTATTCAGTAAAAATGTTAACCTACTAATGGAATATCAACCTCACTTTCATTATTTCTGCCTTTACAGAAAAAAAATGAGTAATGACATTTAGAGAAAAACTGCTTTAATGTTTCCAGCTTAACCATTTCTAATTTGATCTAAGATTAACAGGTTCACAACATTAGGAAATTGCTGCGGTACTTCGTGCTTACATAAAAACAAATAAAATAAAAATATAACACAATATTACAAAATATACAGTACAGAGATTAGAGAGATAAGTATAAAAACTATAACACAATATTACAAAAAAAACCCCACCTTTCATTCACATCATTTCCAAGATCCAGTCATTTTTCCATCAGTGAGCTTTTACATCATCGATGAGTGTGTTCTGTGTCAAAAGCTTTCATGCAGATCAGTGTGATGTAACAGTGATGCTACAGTAACTACAACAAATGTTTCAGAAGAACTGACTGAAAGTCTCACAGCTGCAGCTGTTGAACTTAGCTCTCTTTCTGGAACAGTTTCTGCGATTTTAGTGTCAACAAACCCAGAATTTTTAGCTAAACCTGCTGGAACAGGCCACTGTGCCAAGTGCAAATTTTCTCCTCAGTCCATCTGCAGCCTCACCCCCTCATCTCCAGTCCTCTGCAGTGCTCTCTGTCTCAAGCTGCTGCTTACCTCTCTCCCCACACCTGCCATCCTCATGCTGTACACCAGGTGTCATTAGACCTTCCCTCCTTTCCCCATCAACACACCTGTTACCACTTCTAATAGGTACTGTAGGTACCTGGCCTTCTGCACCTGCACCATATTTCCCTGATGAGACTCACTACCTATTCCAGGAAGTAGATTTAGCAGACAACTGAGTTTGTTAACCCTGAAATGAAAGAACCTCGGGTTTTCTATAAGAAAGTTAATGTTATGGTCCTAGACCTTTTGCCCAGTGTTTTGAATTATTGTAGGTTTTGCAGATTTTTCAGATTCTTCAGGCCTTTTCTTTTGTTTGAAATGATTTCATCTGCTTTAGAAAATACCCTTTCTCAGGGCAGAAATATAGCTGGGGTAATAGTTTATTACTGTGTGTACACCTTATTAAGCAAGATCAACTCAAAATGTTCCCAGACAGGGAAAATCTCCTTCCTGGCTGGTTACATCACCAAAAAAGAAACAGCTCAGATAGACGGCAAACCAATGCACAATAGTCCCCAATACCACAAAATGCGAGGGGGGAGTCATTGCAGTTCGCTGCCCCTTACATTTCGAATTGCACACCAAACCTGCGAATCATTTACTGAATCAGTCACATGGTACAGGCAGCTTGCATGGCTTTGAATGTCAACAACACAAGCCTCGATACGCGCTTCAGAAAAGTCTCCTTCAGTTTCTCAATACCTGCTTTGAAGCCTCAACACAGAAGGAGACATCACTAGTTTTGTCCCTCCATCTGCTTTCCTCCCTGTGTCAAGTCTGTTTCTGTCAACTTTAGTCTTTTCCTGTTTTATTTTCCCAGTCTCCTTTTCCATCATGTGTATTGTGGTCAGTTTTGCTGCCTGTGTTGTTCCCTTCCCAGCTGTTTTCACGTGTCCTCATTGCCCCTGGTGTATATATATCATCTAAGTTTTCACTTATTTTCCATTGCATCATTGTCAGTGGTTATCCCACACTGTGTGTCTCCTTGCTCCATGTTCCTCATTAGTTTATTTCTTGCACCAGTCCAGTTCAGTGTAGCTGCAGTTTATTATTTTTGAATCATTCTACAATAAAGCTATGTTTTAATTTCTTTTCTTGCCTGCTTGTCTTGCATTTGAGTCCAACTGTATCTACCACAAAGAGTCTCATCACAACATGACCAAGTGATGGACCCAGAAGTCTCAGACCTCCACAAGTGGGAGCAGGCTGCTCTTCTTTTTGAGAGAGAAGGTGAGGTGGAAGCCGTGGCTCACCCCTGAGTACGAGTCAGTTTTCCGGGTATTTGTTTAACCGTATAAACCTCATCCAGAGGGACTCCAATGCATTCCCAGGCCAGCTATAATCTCTCCAGCATGTCCTGGGTCTACCCCAGGGCCTCCTCCTGGTGGGACACGCCCGGAACACCTCACCCAAGAGGCGCACAGGAGGCATCCTAATCAGATGCCCAAGCCACCTCAACTGGCCTGACGTCCACAGATGGGGGTTGTGCTCACAGCCCAACACCTTGCAGGACACTTGGCATTTGCCAGAGAACAACAGGATTGGCAAATTCGCCACTGGCACCCTGTGCTCTCCACAGATGAAAGCAGGTTCACACTGAGCACATGTGACAGACGTGACAGAGTCTGGAGATGCCGTGGAGAGCGATCTGCTGCCTGCAACATCCTTCAGCATGACTGGTTTGGCAGTGGGTCAGTAATGGTGTGGGGTGGCATTTCTCTGGAGGGGCGCACGGCCCTCCATGTGCTCTCCAGAGGTAGCATGACTGCCATTAGGTACTGAGATGAGATCCTCAGACCCCTTGTGAGACCATATGCTGGTGCGGTTGGCCCTGGGTTCCTCCTAATGCAGGACAATGCTAGACCTCATGTGGCTGGAGTGTGTCAGCAGTTCCTGCAAGATGAAGGCATTGAAGCTATGGACTGGCCCGCCCGTTCCCCAGACCTGAATCCGATTGAGCACATCTGGGACATCATGTCTCGCTCCATCCACCAATGTCACGTTGCACCACAGACTGTCCAGGAGTTGGCGGATGCTTTAGTCCAGGTCTGGGAGGAGATCCATCAGGAGACCATCCGCCACCTCATCAGGAGCATGCCCAGGCATTGTAGGGAGGTCATACAGGCACGTGGAGGCCACACACAATACTGAGCCTCATTTTGACTTGTTTTAAGGACATTACATCAAAGTTGGATCAGCCTGTAGTGTGTTTTTCCACTTTAATTTTGTGTGTGACTCCAAATCCAGGCCTCCATTGGTTAATAAATTTGATTTCCATTTATGATTTTTGTGTGATTTTGTTGTCAGCACATTCAACTTTGTACAGAACAAAGTATTCAATGAGAATATTTCATTCATTCAGATCTAGGATGTGTTATTTGAGTGTTCCCTTTATTTTTTTGAGCAATGTAGTTAACAAAAACAAACGAAATAATGAAAACTGAAATTGAAAAAACATTGTCGTTAACTAAAATAAATAAAAACTAAAATTAAAAAAATATAACTAACTAAAACTGAATTCTGATTTTACAAAACTAAAACTAACTGAAATTATAGATATTGTCATTTTTAAAGTCTTGTGAATTGATATAAAATCATTTTTTCTGCTCTCCGAGTTTAAGCTCGGTGCCATAGTTACCATGCCCAAGCAAACATTATGTTTACACAGGTTCTTGACAAACTAGCCACGCTTAAAGCTTAAAACAAGCACAAGGAAGCACATTTTATTATTGGAGGCAATTTCAACGATGCTCCAAATGACTTCATAGACAGAATTCCAGCAAGAACAACTCAAAGCTGAACATTCAAGCGTACAGCTTTTTTTTTCTGAACAACTATATAGATATTTGGCATTTCTTAAATCACAGTAATGCTAACAGATCTCTGCAATCCAGAATTGACTTATGGTTCATATCTCCCTCTAGTATAGAATTTGTTGCAGAATCATCAAATGACTATGCCAGTTTATCAGATCATAATCTAATCACTATTCACCTAACTGGGACTAAACAACAAAAGAACTTAAACTGTTCCTGGCAATTGAACATTAATTTGTTAAAAGATGACTTATTTTGTCGCTCAGTAACCATCACTGCAAAAAATTTTATTAAAAATATATCAAATTCACTTCCTGATCTAACTAGTAGGCAGCTCATTCTTGGGGGTGACTTTAGTTGCTGCCTTGACCCATTACTTGAGCATTCCTTAAACAAGCCATATTCAGTCTCAAAGTCTTCCAATGTTATACATTGATTTATGCAACAATATGCAGTGTCAGATGTTTGGCATTATTTCAACCCTAGTACCAGACATTTTTCCTTTTTCTCTCCAGTGCATTCTACTTTCTCTAGAATTGAATTCTTTCTTGTGGATAACAAACTGCCCTCCTCAGTTAGGTCATGTTGCTATAATCTAGTAATCTCAGACCATTCTCCCATCATTCTGGATCTCTCTCCTGGGCAGACCTATCTACGGTCTTCGTGGCATTTTAATTCAGTTTTACTTAATAGCCCTAATTTTGTCAAAACTATTAATGACCGTTTAGACCTAGTTGTTTCCACTAATATTACTCCAGCTGTATCTGCTGCAATGATTTGGAAGGCATGTAAGGCATATCTACGAGGCAAGATAATAGCTTACTCAGCATATCTTAGAAAAACAACCACACAAAAAAGTCTTGTCCTATCTAGTGTAATATCCTAATTACAAACAAAATGTGCCGAGTCCCCTGCTCCAGACCTGATAAAAAGTTTGTTGGTAAAAAAGTTTCAGGAAGAAAGCCAGCATGTGGACTCAGGATCAACTAAAAGTGCAGAGCTAAAGAAGAGGAGACGTCACAGTCAGAGAGTAGACAACACTCCTGTGTCAGAGAGACAGAGTCAAACTAACACAAGGCATCTGACAATTCACACAGGGAAGAAAACACATCCGTGTAGCACCTGTGGAAAAGGATTCAGTCAAAAATCAGATTTGGAGCTTCATATAAGAATTCACACAGATGAGAAGCCATGTGGTTGCAGCACACGTGGGAAAAGATTTAGTGATGAATCTGTAATCTTAAAGCATGTATGTACAGGGGAGAAACCATATCCTTGTAGCACATGTGGGAAAAGATTCAGTCAGAAATTAGATTGGGTATATCATATAGAAAATCACACAGGTGAAAAGCAATATCGTTGTAGGAAACATGTGGGAAAAAATTCAGTATGATGGGGAACTTAAAGAAACATATGAGAATTCATGCTGGTTAAAAGTTTCATGCTTAAAAATGTGGGACAGCAGTTAGTTATAGCAGTAGGTTGGTGGTAGAGTGAGTCACATCACTACAACACCTTCGAGTTCAGGCAAAAATGTTAATTTCACGAGCATAGGTATTCATGAAGCCTCTGCACTCCTGTCCCATTGATCTCTTGTAAAGCATCAAATAAAATCATCATAATGAGGAGCACACATCATTCTTAAGAAAAAGGAAAAAAATTATTTCCTTCTGAGAAACCTGAATTTTCCAACACGCAAACCAATAAAAAACATGCTAATTTTTTTTAATTAGACATCATTCATTGAAACAGCTGTACACATCGGGCTGCAGAGCTCCATTCACTGTTTATTTGTACAACACAATGTGACAGCTTACTGAACTAGTGTCTGATAAAACAATCAAGGTTTTTGTTGTCATTTTCTGTAAACCTAAAGAGTCTTTTAACTACATTACATATTTATTGTACAATTTTTTTTTTTTTTTTTTTTTAGTTTGATACATTTATTTACAAATCTTAGTTGTGTTCATAAAGAGAGTATCAGCTGTTTCTGGTATGTACTTAAATCTGCTGCTATTAGTGAAATTATTGCTCACAGTTTGTATCAACAAACAGATACTTGTTTATTTTTTGTTTCTGTTTCTATCTTAAATTATTTATTTTGGCACCTGGAGGATGGCTCTGACAAAATTTCATTTTATTGAACCCAGGTACAGCTGGGTGAACCAAGGTGTGATCACCTGACCTGGTCAGAGGCTCAGGTGTAAGCTTGAGTCTCAAACTTGTGTTTAGTTTGGTGCATGCACTACTTTGGATTTTTTTTACCCCTTGAATGCTAGCTTTCCTTGGGTAGGAGGCAAGGTGCACCCAGAACAGGTTACCAGAGTGTAACAAGGGAAACTTCCACTCTACCAGGAGTGGGGATCGAACCCACGGGGACTGATGTCCATTGGATCTTAAGTCCAACGCCTTAACCACTCGGCCATCCTGGTGACTGAAGCTGAGTGACTGAGAGAGAATGCTGAAAGAATAAACAGGACAGAGTTGCTACGATGTAGCTGATCACAGGCATCAATCCATAAAATAATCAGCAGAAGAGCCAATGAGCTGAATCAGTTTTTAAACAGGTTCATTACTGGACCCCCTGTTGCCCCTCCTCACCCATTCTTAACACATCCTCAGCCATCAAACAATCATCCGACCGGGGTGGTTGCGGCTTCTTGCCCTCATTAGTGAGTGTGTTCCATGACAGAGGCACACACAGACACATTACTACAAACATGTATGTATATGTGAATGTGTAGAATGTGTATGTATGTGTATCTACCCCTCTTATATCTGACTTATACAGAGTCAGATTGTACATTTCCAGATTAAAGAAGCAAGTCATGATGAACCTGAAAACTGATGCAAAAGACAAAGAGGGCGCCTGCACCCTGCTAACAGTGATATAGCAAGGCCACAGCCTCTATATCCCCCAGCCATCATGGAGGTGGTACAGGACACTGTACGTCCGGACCTCAAGACTGAAAAACAGCTTTTACTACAGAGCTGTTACACTACTGAACACTGATCATCTCAAATCTAACAATCTCATTTCATATCCACTGCACCACTTTAGAATGTTGCATTCAGTTGTAAATGAACCATTTATTGCCATTTATACTGCATTTGCTCACTGTAAATACCAGAGCCTTATTTATTTGATTTATTTTTCATATTTCTATCTTGTATTTATTATTTTGGCACCTGGGGGATAGCTCCAACAAAAGTTTTGGAGAGTTTTTAATTAGATTTTCAGCTTCAGAAGCCGCTCACACCTTTCTGATGCCAGATTAGAAAATCTGTATCCAACTCTTATGTTTGGTTAGAGTTATTTAATGAGTTACTACATTTTATGTCTGTGAAAGAAATTGGCATCAAAATACACACTGGTAAAGTTTGGTGAATCAAGGTGTGATCACCTGACCTGTTCAGAGGCTCAGATGAGAGCTAGTTCCTCTGTGTTCAGTCTGGTGCAAGTCTGGTGCAACAGCTATAGGCCAGTGGCACTAACATCCCACCTGATGAAGATCCTGGAGCCTTTGGTCCTTGCCCATCTCCATCGGGTAGTAGGACCCTCAATGGACCCACTCCAGTTTGCATATAAACCACACATTGGGGTGGATGACACTGTCATCTTCCTCCTACAATAAGCTCTTTCTCAGTGGAACCAAAAATTTGGATGAGTGGATTTTTTGCCACTGAGGGGTAACCAGAAAAACTGTAAGGTCTGTCAGCAATCAGTCAAGACAGCCTGTACCAAAAAAATTTTTGTATTTGGCTCCCAGATGGCCTTGGATGGATGGCTGTGTATCTAAATAATCTCCTGAAGATAAACAGATGCTCTACGCCTGCTTGTCCCATCTGTGTGAACTGATACACCTCGCGACCTTGTTGATGAACATTTCACCTCTATCAGGGCTGTTTAGTCGAGAGAGAGCTGGGTCAGCTCGACAGTAAAAGCTGCCTACTCGTCACCACCGGCTTCCCGCCCCTCCCCGCCCTTGCCCTCCCTTGCCCTCCCTTGCCTTCCCTTGCCTTCCCTTAGCATGCTATTGCAGAGGTTTTTGTAACTTTATACTGTGTATGTGTATTTATACAAAGTATTAGATGATTTATTCCTCCTCATCCATCCCCATACCTATATGTTACCTATATGTGATCAGCTACATCGTAGCAACTCTGTCCTGTTAAACCCATTTCTTCTTTCAGCATTCTCTCTCAGTCACTCAGCTTCTGTCACCAGGATGGCCGAGTGGTTAAGGCGTTGGACTTAAGATCCAATGGACAGCAGTCCCCGTGGGTTCGATCCCCACTCCTGGTAAAATGGAAGCTTCCCTTGTTACACTCTACTAACCTGTTCTGGGTGCACCCTGTCAATTCCAGTACAATTCAACAGTCAGAAAAATCCAAAGTAGTGCTTGCTCCTGATAGAAAAAATCCACTCATCCAAATTTTTGGTTCCACTGAGAAAGAGCTTATTGTAGGAGGAAGATGACAGTGTCATCCACCCCAATGTGTGGCTTATATGCAAACTGGAGTGGGTCCATTGAGGGTCCTACTACCCGATGGAGATGGGCTAGGACCAAAGGCTCCAGGATCTTCATCAGGTGCGATGTTAGTGCCACTGGCCTATAGCTGTTAAGGTCTCTAGGGTGGGAAGTCTTTGACACCGGTACCAAGCAGGATGTCTTCCAGAGCTGTGGCACCTTCCTCATCTCTAGGCTCAAGTTGAATAGATGTGTAATTATCCCACCCAGCTGGTCTGCGCAGGACCTCAGGAGCCTGGACCTTATACAATCAGGACCCACTGCTTTCCTCACCTTGATCTTCCTAAGCTCTTTTCTCACCTGGTGTTCCATGAAGAAAGCATGGGGGCCTTGTGCTGGGAGAGGGAGGGGATGAGTAGAGTGGAAGAGCAGTGGGGGATGGTAGTGGAACGTGAGCTGTTGGAGTAGAGGCGAGGGAGGTGAGGGTGGTGGAGAAACACAGGAGCCAAAGGTAACTGCAGGGGGGACTGTTTTCTGAATAATTTAAACATTTTAATGGTCCAAATCACGTAATTTACACATCACCTGTTCAAACACATGGAATAAATGCGGGGTGAGGCAGTGCAGTGCTGTGGCTCACCTCTGGTGGCGCTGTGTCACATACAATAAATGAAGCAGGAGGTTGGCGCATGCCCATTGCTGTCTCTCTTTAAATCGCCAATATACAGGTTTGATTACACATGTGCTACACATGCTGCTGTTCCACAGTCTGTATAATATACTGAATGAATGTGTGTGACATGTTTATTCTTTGTGATCGGTCATAAATGCCTGGTGAAAATACACAGGGTGAGACAGAAATTACCATGCTGCACCGATAGTAGGCAGTGCTGCCCCATAGGGAGAAGGACAGGTGCATGGACTTCATCTTCAAGTAAAGGTAAGATAATACATGTTTTATATTATTTATTTAAAAAGAGAGACACCCCCCACCCCCCCAAAAAAAATAGTTTGACCTTATATTAAATATTTTTTTTGTCTTGCCCTCATTGTTGAACAATATGGAGTTGATTAAATCAGAATTAATCATTAGCATAATTAAAATTGAAATACAAGCTTCTATATGTGAACATCGGACTCCAGAGTCAGTGCCTCACCCGTCACAAACCTCACTGCACGTCACTGGTCTTTACCCACAATACAAAGCGCCTTGAGGCACTGTTTGTTGTGATTTGGCACTATATAAATAAAATGTAATTTAATTGAATTGAATTAAAAAAAATTTTTACTGAATAATTATTGTAAATTTTAACTCAAAGTTTAATAATAAAAATTTATAACAAAAAATGCTTCGGAGACGACGCAGCTCTTAACGACAACGAATCAGCAGGCGTCTCCGTGTCATGTGACCACACGACAGAAACCACATACGAAAAGGGGGCGGACCAAATTGTTTCCGCGGGAGAGAAGCTGTGCGTGCGCAGACATGGCTCCTGTGTGACGAAGCTACAGCGGTGGACTCAACTTTGAGGAGAGACGCAAAGTAAAGTATTGATCCCATCACGTTAGCGTCGATTCGACACAATTCCAACGCCTGTATCCGTTCTATCGCTGTTTAGATCGATCCGCCCAGTCCCAGTTGAGCAGCAATGTATTCAGTTCAGTGTCTGAGAGAGTTCATCAAGGAGAGACTAAATGCTGTTTGTGAAGAAATCTTCTTAGAGGTTCAAAAAACCGTCGGCCATTACGAGGAGGAGATCGACCGTCAGCGTAGACTGCTGGATATGAGCCGGAAACCCGACACAAACTCACACATCACAGGTATGGAAATGTTTTTAACTCTGTGCTATTGTTTGATTGATGGCAGAGTAATCTGAAAGCGTCTCAGCATCTCTAGGATTTCTTTAAGCTGATGTTAGTTGAGAGCAGGTATGTTACAAAAAAAAAAATCCAAGTTCCTAAATGGCTCAAAAATACTGGATAGAGCCTTTAAATATAAACAAAATGACACCATCCGTGTTAAAATTGACTTACAAATAAGGAAGTTGTGACATTTTAGGTGATGAAAAAGGCAATTTTCTCTTTTACTGCTTAATTGAAGAAAGTCAGTGATCTCTAGAAAGCTAGATGACCGTAACTTCTATATTTTCCAACAGAATCAAATGAAATTTGGATGTAATTAGTTTTTAGCAAGGACATGTCAGTACAATTTTAAAACTAAATATTTAGTGATAAATCATAAAATATCCTTACAAAAATCACAGATCATCGAGCATAAAAGGCATTAAAATGTATAAGTGAAATTATAATTGTCAATCTAATCTGCTTTTACAGCATGATGATGTAATATATAGGAGATTCCATGAATATACGTGTTGTTTTAATTGAGAAGAAATCATGTGCATTTTTCACTGATTTTCCGGTGGCCGTGAACAAGCTGGTCAGCGCTCCAAAAACCGCTTTCACATCTACAGATTTTAATGTAACGTCATCAACAGAAGGAAAAAAGGCTGGATTAAATTCCTACGTACCTTTGAATCAACCCTATAAACTTTCCGTTGATTGAATTGGAGCCAAATCTTTGACGTGACCAGGTGCACGCCATTTCATACCATGAGGTGTCAATCCAATTCTGAGGGTCTAATCTGTCAAATAAAAGCATCGTAAGGGCGGACTGCAGCTTTACTGTGAGGCTATGAGGCTTCAAATTATGAAGCACGTCAAAGGACCGTGGCCAGTTAACAGGTTAATAATAATTTTTTTTGTGTTTCTTTGTTTTCAAGCCCTCCCACAACCGAAAGAGCACAGTCTGGATGAACAGCAGGTCTGTAACCAGGAGAGGAACTCCAGTCTGGACCAGATGGACCCAGAGCCTCCACAGATTACAGACAAACAGGCAGAGCTCTGCAGCAGTCAGGAGGGAGAGCAGCTGGGACTGAAGCAGGAGCCTGAAGGCATCTGGACTGATGAAGAGCGGCACACACTCCCAGAGACTATCTGGAAACCTGAGATAAAGTTATACGTATTAGGTATGTAAAACTGCGATGTCTTAATAAAAATGAATATGACTCAATGTTATTAAAAAGCTTGCTATTAAAGAGCTCTTTTACATTTCTTTTTAGAGGTGGTTGTCACCCACTATTGTTAATGTGCATAATCACATGCATCAAGTTGTGAAGTCATTGCAATCAGTGGTTTTGGGTGAAACAAATTTGGGATTTTGCCTCATTCTGTCAAGACACCTATTGAGGTCACCTGAACGAAGGTGTGGGTGGGGGTTGAGGCGCCTGGGGAGGAAGCTCAGGACAGCATTGCAGATCAGGGGAAAGTTGGTGATGTAATCCACCTCCTCTGTTCAGTGATGGTCATTCACAGTGGACATAGATGACTTCCTTCAGCTCCTCTTTCAAACCATCTGTCTTTTCGCTCTGAAATGTTAATGTTGGCATCCTGAAAAGAGTGCCCTTTCTCCTTTAGGTGCAGATGTACAGTTGAGTCTTATTCTGTCAACGTTTTAATGTATTTTCATACAATCTTTGTATTTTCCAAAGTTAGCACTATACCTCAGTGTGTTCTACAGTCCTTACCTTTAAATCTAACTTCTCTTCAGCCTCTGCTGTCCTCTTTCTTCTCTCTCTCTCTCTCTCTCTTTCTCTTCCTGGAAATATAGCAGCTGTACTTTTAGCTAGTAGACACTGTTTGACAAACTACAGACACTTTTTTGTGTGTTTGCTCATATTTGTTGAGCGTTTAGAAACATTGCATTTAAAATTACCTGCCACGCATTACTCCCTTTGTTTTTGCTCCTCTTCTGTAGTGCTAGCTAAGATGCTGAAGTACTGCGAGCACAACTTTATGGACATCTGCCTTTGGTCTGGCCCACTGTAACCCCTGATTATAGCTCTATATATGATACATAAATTATATGGTTTTGCCTCTTTAATCTATTTGTGTGCAGTAAGCTGTGGTGATGAAGGATAGTCCAGTACAACTGTGTCTTATGTATTATTGTTTTTCGTTTAGGCTCAGATCATTTAATGTTTGAGGGTGCAGTAACGGAAAAAAGATAAGTTATCAGAAGCGTTACACCTAAAGTAACAAGTCTGTTTTTGAAAGACAATTGTGTAAAAATGTAGGGAGTAAAAATAAAAAGTATTCAGAAAAATAAATACTCAAAGTACTGATACCTGAAAAATCTGCTTAAGTATAGTAACGAAGTATTTGCATTTCCTCACATCATGTGACCATGACTACGCGAGGTTTTATTGCTGTTACTGCTGTTTCCAGGAAGCAGAGTGCCCTGATTTGCTTTCATCTTTCCTGATCTTTTTTTTTTTTTAAACCAAACCAGTCATTTTGGGCTCAGCCTTATAATTGCTGAATGAATGCTTTTGATGCCACCACTTCTATTTATTACAAGCTGACACACACGTATAACTCATTTTTCTCAGCTTGGACTGGGACATGCCCGGAACACCTCACCTAATGATCACACCTAACACATCCTAATCAGATTTCCAAGCCACCTCAACTGGCTTCTTTCGATGTGGGGGAGCAGCGGCTCTACTCTGAGCCCCTCCCGGATGGCCGCACTCCTCACCTGATCTCTAAGGGAGAGGCCAGCCACCCTTCGAAGGAAACTCATTTCTGCCGCTTGTATTCACAATCTTATTCTTTCGGTCACTTCCCAAAGCTCGTGACCATAGGTGAGGGTGGGAATGTAGATCGACCGGTAAATCGAGAGTTTTGCTTTTACACTAAGCTCCCTCTTCACCACGATAAACCGGTGCACGCGTCCGCATCACTATAGAGGCAGCCCCGATCTGTCTGTCTCCCACTCCCTTGTCCCATCACTCATGAACAAGACCCCGAGATACTTAAACTCCTCCCAAGTGGAGGAGTTCAGATATTTCGGGGTTTTGATGTACACATCCAGGCGATCTACTCATTAACAATTCTCATGGCAAGTTTTTTTTTTTTTAATTCCTACTGAGGCTTCTGGTGAGCCCAGTTGTGGTTACCACAATAAACACAGCACCCTTTTTTTCAGTATATTTCTATTTTATAAATTAATTTATTGTGAGGTCCACTGAATTAAGCAACAGAAACAGCCTCACAAATGATGAGAGAGAAAATATTGTTTGATGAAGCGCTCTGTTCACTGCAGTCACAGTTTGCTGGCTTTAACAGTCTACTTTTTTTCCCCAAAAAACATGTGTTTGTCATAAATATTGATAGGTGTAATCAGTTGCTTTGTTTGGACTTGTCTGTGTCATTGTTTCATTAAACTGTATTATCAAGATGTGGCAATGACCAGACTGACCAGCAGGTGTCATTGTGGAGATGGGCTTCAGCGATTATGAGCAAGGATGCAAAGGATGAAAAGTACGCACTTTGCGTCCTTTTATCTGCGATACTGATACAAAGCAGGAAGTTCAACCTTAGAGCCCAACCTAATTCCATGAAAACTGCGTCGCGTTCTCATGTAATACACACCATGCAGTGAAACAGTGGTAGAAAATTTACGCTGAGATGGCAGAGTTATGCCCTTCTGCCATTTTTGTCAGGCATTTTTTTTTGTTTATGATTTTTATGTGATTTCTGCAAACCCATTAGAGGAAGGAAACAACACTCTGGAACACAGTAAATGCATGATATACAGTATAACTATAAACTCTGGATTATGCAAAAGATTATATGCAAAAGTTATCACTCTATTGATCTAATAAGGCCTGATATAAAGTTATCTGGCAAGAAACCTGTGGTTAGAACTCTGAGAGCCTCAAAATATTTGTGTGTAAATGAGCACCATTTTATCTTTTTTTCTTTTATTGCCATTAATCACATTATTACAGGCAATTAACATCACAGGACATCTTTAGCATTTAAAAGAAAAAAGTCATAAGCTCAGGCTCTCTTCAGCAAATGGGGAAAATAATGAGGGAAAAAAAACACATGTAGAGGTGAGGGGAGAGGCAACCTGTTGTGGCATTTGAGGATTATGTCCCCCAAGAGTCATCGTCTATTGCTATGTTCAGTTTCAGTTCCCACTGATGTTTGCTATGTTGTCATCAAACATATCCAGCATCATTTTTTTTATACAGAAGAGAATTTTTTTTTTTCTTTTACCAATTGGTTTTTAGGCAGATAAACAGTGGTTTTCTGTATGTAAAGGTTCCTGACTAATGCATTCCCAGCCTAGATGCTTCGTAATGTAGTTTATAAGAATCTATGAGTCACTTTGAATACTTGCTAGTATCAGTCCATCAAGAAGCTGATTTATTATAGTCCAACCATTCTCTGCCCATCTTATATGGGCCCTGTCAGATAAGGATGGTAAAAACTCTACATTCCCTGCAGTAGTAAAGTTTTAGATGGGTTGGGCCAAGTCCTCCCCTCTCTTTTGTTTACATATAAATATTTAATATAACATATTTTCAGTTGTATTCTTGATCTCCGGTTCTGCCAGATGGATTTTGATATTAGCTTTTCTAATGGCCTAAAGGTGCTTTGTGGTATTATGATAGGGAGGGACTGAAGTAGAAACAGAACTCTCGGTGGAATATTCTATAATTCTATAATGCCAAAGAGTAACAAAGTTAGCACATCCCATGTGCTCAGATCTTTTTTGGTTTCTTTAATTAATTTCTTGTAATTGATAGAGAATGAGTGTTTGGGCTGTAAGGGCTACTCTGGGGCCCTTTCCCCACCAGCGGGGTGCTGGTGCCAGTATTTGAACTGGTCAGAGGTTTTTCCACCGCAAACGCACTCGGTGCTCAGTCGAAAAACCAGGTTCAACTTGAGCTCCACAAGCTAGCTCTTGAGCCAAGAACACGTGACAAAAACAGCAGAAGGGCATGACTCTGCTGTCTCAATGTAAAGGTTTCTACCGCCATTTCACTGCATGGTGTATGTGTTTTGTATCGGTTCATATCACAGATAAAAGAATGCAAAGTGCATATTTGTCGTCTTGCTCGTAATCGCTGTTTACCTCTGTGTGGCATACAGGTGCTGCGGTAGTTTTGTTTGGGCAGTAAAAGCTAGTCCATGTGGGTTCCCTCTTACATTTGTGCCCTTCGTCTTATGTGTCCAGACGAGGTCCCGCTCGCACGCATATGTAAAGGATCAGTTTACAAATTTGAAATGTAGGCCCATTCTTAAGCATTTAGACGGTTCATTGAAACCAACAACAGCACTGGCATGAGCCCCAGCACCTCCGGGGTGGAAATGTAGTATGAGATATCTGAATCCCTGTTCGTTTGGGGTTTTTTTTTTGTTTTTGTTTGTTTTGTTTTTTAAATGAGACCAAGTCATCTCATTTAGAGGGCCATTCCCCAGCTAACACCATGGCGTCAGATTAGCTTGTGTAAAGTGTGTTTTTGTAGCTTCATATTAATAATAATCTTTTTGTGTTTCTTTGTTTTCAAGCCCTCCCACAACTGCATGACTGTGAGAAAGAGCACAGTCTGGATGAACAGCAGGTCTGTAACCAGGAGAGGAACTCCAGTCTGAACCAGGCGGACACAGAGCCTCCAAAGATTAAAGAGGAACAGGAGGAACTCTGCAGCAGTCAGGAGGGAGAGCAGCTGGGACTGAAGCAGGAGCCTGAAGGCATCTGGACTGATGAAGAGCGGCACACACTCCCAGAGGCTGTCTGGAAACCTGAGATAAAGTTATACATATTAGGTATGTAAAACTGTGATGTCTTAATAAAAATGAATATGATTCAATGTTATTAAAAAGCTTGCTATTAAAGAGCTCTGTTACATTTCTTTTTAGAGGGGGGTTGTGACCCATTATTGTTAATGTGCATAATCACATGTATTCCAATGAAGTCATAACAATCAGTGGTTTTGGGTGAATCCAAATTGGGCCTCATTCTATCAATTCTATCAATTGGTGATGTAATCCACCTCCTCTGTTCAGTTGATGGTCATTCACAGTGGACATAGATGATGTTCTTTAACTCCTCTTTCAAACCATCTGTCTTCCCGCTCTGAAATTTTAATGTTAGGACGCTCTTTTCAGGATCCTTTCTCCTTTAAGTGGAGGTGTACGGCTGAGTCTTGTATTGTCTACGTGGCTCTTCTGTGTTGTGACATGCATTTGTGAAGAAGCTGTATGGTTTCTGAACAGAGCCAAGCACACTTCACTGCACTTCTTTTCTGTGCACCTTGGCTAATTTGATGAGGGCTCAGATGCATATTTTAAGGGCTTTCTCTACATGCTTTTGTTCCTTTTTTCACATCCCCCTCAGATTCATATGATTGTGAAAGGCTAAGAAACTATCAACTAATCGCCATCTGGATCTAATCCAGATTCTGAATTTAGAGGCTACTTGAATCTTTAATGGGGAAACTTCATTTAACACATATTTTTGACCAAATCTCAGCTGATGGAAGACACCTGGTCATCATTTGTATGAAGCACATTACTATTGTCCATGGACATGTAACATTGGACCTATGTGTTATCTCTGTGATTCACTGTTTGGAGAGTGACACATTTGTGAGATGAGCAGTGTTAAAATCAGCTAAGATGTCTACAGGAGGCAGGGTTTGTTGTTCCCAGAACCACTTGCTTATTAGCTTAAAGAGTTGTTGCTTGTTTTCTAATGTTAAGGTAAGGTTGCCTTTCCTACTTATTTTTAGGCAGCTTCAGTAACAGAGTTGAGATGTGCAGTGTTCAAAAACATCACTGAAAACGCAGAGATGTGATATTTTTGGAACCAGCAGAAAGTTTTGAACATGAGCAGAAAGGTTGCTGAAACACATCTGAGTGATTAAAGGCCGGGGTTTAAATCAGTTTAGCTGACTTCAGATATCACTGTGGGGAGACATGCGCAATGAAGCATGTTACCTCCCAAAAATGTCACCTGACATCACAGAAACAAAGAGGACAGAGTAGCAATTATCTGGTTTTTGACTTAGCAGCAGTGCTGTAGTCAAGACCACCCAATCCGAGACCAAGGCAAGACCAGAGTGTGTCAAGACCAGACCAAGACTTTCAGGGTCCGAGACAAAGATCGAGGGAGGGCAAGACCAAGACTAGTGGCCCACGCTACATGACACAATAAAATGTGAAACATGATCAAAATCACTTCTCAAATTGATCTGAAAGATCCACATTCTCATAAAATCACTTTGAAATTAAACACTCAGAGCTTAAATAAATTTTACCATCTTTATTTAATACTTCTGGGTGTCTTCTATGATTTATCATAGAATGGATAACAAATATTCATCACAATAGTCTTTGCATCACGCTTTGTGAAAGTGGGTGCCATTTCAAAATCACATAGCTAAATGTGTAAAACTAAAAAGGCAAACCATCATTGACAGTAAGTCAATGATGGTTTGCAGAACTAAAGCTACAAGTTTCTGTTTTATACAGATTAAAGCTGCAGTATGTAACTTGTTTTTTTTAAAGATCTTTTTTTTTACATATTTGTTGAAACTGTCACCATGTTGCGACAGCATGAGACAGAAAATCAAGTTCCTCCACCTCCTCCCTGAGCTACTACAGAGCCGAAATAAATTGTATACTTTGTTTTAGTAGTATATTTGAGCCACATGATCATTATGTAGAGACCTGCAAATGGTTCATATCAGAATATATTTGCTCAAATGTTTGTTTTTCTATAATTTTTTTTCTCCATTTGTCTCTTCAGACCTCGAGGACAGCAGCATTCAGGAGGGAGAGCAGCTTGGACTAAAGCAGGAAAGTGACCACAGTAAATCGGAACCAAACAGAGAGCAGCTTCTTTCTCACATCTCTCCTGAAGCAGAGAGAAAAGATGAGGAAGAAAGCCAGCATGTGGACTCGGGATCAACTAGAAATGCAGAGCTGAAGAAGAGGAGATATCAAAGAAAGAGAAGCCACAGTCACATAGTAGAGAACACTCCTGTGTCAGAGGGACAGAGTCAGACAGACACAAGGAAAGAGTCTGTGCAGTGTGATATCTGTGGAAAAACTTTCCAGCAAAAATCTCACCTGAAAAGACATCTGGTCAGTCACACAGGGGAGAAACCATATTCTTGTAGTACATGTGGGAAAAGATTTACTGACATTTCAGCATCCATAAGGCACATGAAAAATCACACAGATAAGAAACAGTTTCCTTGTAGCACCTGTGGTAAGGTATTCGGTCATAAAGCAGATTTGGAGCGTCATATTAGAATTCACACAGGGGAGAAACCGTATGCTTGTAGCACATGTGGGAAAAGATTTAGTGACATATCTGCATTTGTAAGACATGTGCGTATTCACACAGGGGAGAAACCATATTCTTGTGGCACCTGTGGGAAAAGATTCAATCAGACGGGGAACTTAAAGACACACATGAGGATTCATGGTCATTAAAAGGTTCAAAATACAAAATTGGCCAGCAGGTGCCACTATAGAGATGGGTTTCAGATTGTTTCAAAGCCTCATTCCAGCACAAATGTTTTGAACATTTCAGTGTTTCACACCATACATGAATTTGGAACTTTATCCCCCAATACATTTTTTTTTTCCATTTTGGTGGTCTGCACTTCATTCTAAGGTGTAACTATAACATAGATAAACTTCCTACCAAACTGTCTGTATGAACAGTTCACCTGGCCTGGACTCTGGTTTATAAGCATAATTTCTCACCACATTGTAATACTATTTCGAATAATAGACACATTTACCCCGCATAGACACAAATTGCCTTTTCTTGAATCCTCGTTTCAGAGTGAGATTTTGTTGTTGACAGTTATTTAATGAGGAGGGATCATTGCTCTGTTATACTGAATTTCTAACCAGACAGAACTTTCAAGTGACTCCTGAGGAATTTTAAATTGTCAGTAATGCCATTCCTTCATGCATTTTAATTCTGTTCAGGAATAGGCCCACACTTACATCTCTCCTCTGTATTACTCACTGCCCAGAAGGGAAAATCTGCTTTTCATCACATCCTCAGGACCTCAGACTGGGCCGAAGGTTCACCTTCCAACAAGGCAATGACCCTAAGCACACAGTTAAAGTGAGCGCTAAAGCCCAGCGAGAGCCCTGACCTAAAACCAATTGAGCGTCTCTGGAGAGACCTGAAAATGGCTGTCCACCAATGTTCACCATCCAACCTGACGGAACTGGAGAGGATCTGCAAGGAAGAATGGCAGAGGATCCCCAAATCCAGGTGTGAAAAACCTGTTGCATCACTCCCAAGAAGACTGTACTAGCTCAAAAGGGTGCTTCTACTCAATACTGAGCAAAAGGTCTGAAGGTGGCAGTGACAAAAGCACTCTATAAGTCTAAGGCATTATTACTTATGAATGTGATGTTTCAGTTTTTCCTTTTTAATAAATTTGCAAGAAATTTCTACATTTCTGTTCTTTCTGTCAAGACGTGGTGCTGAGTGAGAAATAAAATGAACTTTGTTGATTTTAGCAAATGGCTGCAATGAAACAAAGAGTGAAAAATATATAAAGTCTGAATACTTTCCATACCCACTGTATATATCTGTGTGTGTGTGTGTGTGTATATATATATATATATATATATATATATATATACACACACACACACAAGTATAACTTGTTCTTTAAATACCCATTTAGATGATTGGGGGATGAAGAAATGTGACTGATGCATGGGTCTTAAAGGTTTGTCTGCAATGTTTATCTCCTGATATCAGAGCGCTCACTTTGCACCTTTCATCCTTGCTGAAGCTGTTCAGCTGTGGATGAATGTCTTCCTACTCGTGTGTATCTTTGCAAGAGTTTTTTTCTAAGGACATGGTGGCCATAAAAAAAAGGCGCAGGTTTGTGGTGTCTGTCTGTAGGCAACTCACTCAACAGCACTGGGAAACCACATTTAACTGCCAAATAACAAATGATTGCATATTTTTCGTGATGGGTGGCAACCTTTGTCTATACTATAAGGACCTAATCAAGATGGCTGACTGAGGAGATCCCAGACACAACCATCGTGCTGGAGGGTTTCACACTGATACGTGCCGAAAGGTGGAGGGCTGGCTGTGTTTGTCAGCGATAAATACTGTAACCCCCATCATGTTGCCATTAAAAAACATATCTGCTGCAAGGACACTGAACTGTTAGCAGTTGGCATGTGGCCTCACTATGTGCCATGAGAACTATCATGTGTTTTTGCAATAGCAGTTTACATTTCTCCATATGCTAATGCTGAAAATGCACACGAGGTTCTTCACGCAGCAGTCAGCAGGTTACAAACTCTCCACCCTCAGGCCCTTCCCCTTATCGCTGGAGACCTCAATCATGCTTCTCCAACCTCCACTCTGTCCACATTCACCCAGCATGTAACATGCCACGCCAGAGACAATAAAATACTGGACCTCTTCTATGCCAACTCTAAAGAGGTATGTGTGTATATATATATATATATATATATATATATATATATATATATATATATATATATCATCACCCCTCCCTCTCCTTGGAAGATCTGATCACATTCTGATCCACCTCAAGCCTGTATACAAACCTCTTGTACAGTGACAACCAAGCTGTCTCCCACACAGTGAGAGGATGGTTTGATGAGTGTGAAGAGGCTCTGAGAGTCTACCTTACTGCATCATGGATTATATCAACTTTTGTGTTGAAAACACTGTGCTCGCCCGGACTGTGCGGTGTTTTTCAAATAACAAACTGTGGATAAATCCTGATATTAAGGCCCTTCTCAAGGAGAAGAAGAGAGCCTTCAGGTCAGGCAATTTAGGGGAGCTTAGAACTGTCCAATGGGAGTTAAAGGGCACATATGCTTTTAAATCCTTCCTTTTCATATGTGAATCATTCACTTATGGTCTATATAAAGTAGTACTGCAATGCTTTGGTTTAAAGTCCTCATTATTGTAGCTCCACAGACCCCTCTTTTACACCTTTTCTGAGGCACGTCTCAGGTCAGCAGTCAGGTCGTCTCAGGTCAGCAGTCAGCAGCTCAGGTCACAGAGTGTTCCACTCCACCCTCTTTGGCCATTTTTGTAGTTTGATCGCAGCAATACGGGTGCAGTGTAAGGAATCGTGTGTTAATACACCAAACAACCAAACATTTTCACTTGTCTACTTGCAACTTCGCTATAACTGAACTTGGACTATAAAATCACTGAGAGAAAAAAATGGCGGCTTCACGAAATCAGTAAGCTGGAAGTCCATGACTTTGTTTAGCAGTTTCACAGCAAATGCTGTGACATAACAGATAAGAAAACATAACAGGAAATAGAGAAAACTTAACAGACTGAAAAATAGGACCCAAAAAGAATATAAAGATATCTACGCAGCACTGTAGATGTTTTTGATAATTTTCTGCACTCTGACACACTCAAAGTATGCAAAAGAAATTTATTTATGGGCTAAAAAAGTGGATTTTGCATGATATTTCTCCTTTAAGGGGGAAGATCAGGGAGGGGAAGGAAACTACAGAAAGAAGATGGAAGACCAACTGCAGCAGAACAACACCAGGGCTTTAGAGACTCCACCACACAAGCTGAGGGGGACCAAAAGTGGGTGAATGACTTGAACATATTCTTCAACAGATTTGGCCAAGCATCTGCCCTACCCCTGGCCCAGTTTCCTCTGCAGTTATCTATAGCCGCTTTTCCATACAGAACCACTCAGCCAATGGCAGATGGCAGTGTGGGGAGTTGATGGAGAAGTCTGGAGTGTAGAGGGTGAAGAGGAACGGTGCCAGCACAGTTCCCTGTTGGGCCCCTGTACTGCAGACCAGGCAGTCAGAGATACAGCCCTGTGTCCTCGCGTACTGTGGGCAGTCAGTAAGGTAGTCCAGTATCCACTGGGACATGTGGTGGTCCACTCCTGACAGCTCCAGCTTGTCACTCAGAAGTCCGGGCTGGATGGTGTTGAAAGCACTGGAGAAATCAAAGAATATCATCACCATGAGGCGTAGGTGGTTGAGGACCAGCCTCTTGAGGGTCTTCATTAGATGTGATGTCAGGGCAACCAGCCTGTAGCTGCTTGGTCTTTGGTACCAGTACCACACAGGAGGTCTTCCACAGTTGTGGAGGCAGGGTGATGAGCTGTATTCCTCCTTGATGTTGGCATACAGTAGACCCAGTGTGTTGGTATTTCTGGTGTGGCAGGTGACACACTGGGTGAAGGTGGGGAGAGTGGAGGACAGGGAGATGTGATTAAAGTCCCCGGAGATCAGAAAGAGGACCTGTGGGCGTTGTGTTTGGAGTCAGCTGATGGTAGCGTGGTAGCTGCAGTAGCGTTAGCAGAGGGCAGCACATACACAGTTATCACAATAACGTGAGAACTTCCTAGGAATATAATACAGCCTCATACTAACAGCAAGCAGTTAATGTCCTTACTGCAGTGCAGCTCTTTGATGGTTAGGTGTCTAGAGTTACACCATCTATCATTCACAAACACAGTCAGACCCCCTCCTCTCTTCTTACCACTCTCCCTGGTTCTGTCGGCACAGAGTAGATGAAAGCCATCCATGTTTATGTGTGAGTTTGGAGTGAGCGCGGTTAGCCATGTCTCCATCAGGCAGATGAGGCTGCTCTCCTGGTAGCTCCTTTGATGTCATGTTAGCTCAAAACTCTTGCAAAACTCTCATTCTACTTCTGTAGGCTACACAATCATGGGAAAGACTGCTGACTTGACAGTTGTCCAAAAGACGACCACTGACACCTTGCACAAGGAGGGCAAGACACAAAAGGTCATTGCTAAGGAGGCTGGCTGTTCACAGAGCTCTGTGTCCAAGCACATTAATAGAGAGGCGAAGGGAAGGAAAGATGTGGTAGAAAAAAGTGTACAAGCAATAGGGATAACCGCACCCTGGAGAGGATTGTGAAACAAAAGCCATTCAAAAATGTGGGGGAGATTCACAAAGAATGAACTTCAGCTGGAGTCAGTGCTTCAAGAACCACCACGCACAGACGTATGCAAGACATGGGTTTCAGCTGTCGCATTCCTCGTGTCAAGCCACTCTTTAACTAGAGACGGCATCAGAAGCATCTCACTGGGCTAAAGACAAAAAGGACTGGACTGCTGCTGAGTGGTTCTCTGATCAAAGTCAATTTATCATTTCCTTTGGAAATCAAGGTCCCAGAGTCTCGATGAAGAGAGGAGAGGCACAGAATCCACGTTGCTTGAGGTCCAGTGTAACGTTTCCACAGTCAGTGACGGTTTGGGGTGCCATGTCATCTGCTGGTGTTGGTCCACTGTGTTTTCTGAGGTCCAAGGTCAACACAGCCATCTACCAGGAAGTTTTAGAGCACTTCATGCTTCCTGCTGCTGACCAACTTTATGGAGATGCAGATTTCATTTTCCAACAGGACTTGGCACCTGCACACAGTGCCAAAGCTACCAGTACCTGCTTTAAGGACCATGGTATCCCTGTTCTTAATTGGCCAGCAAACTCGTCTGACCTTAACCCCATAGAAAATCTATGGGCTGTTGTGAAGAGGAAGATGTGATATGCCAGACCCAACAATTCAGAAGAGCTGAAGGCCACTATCAGAGCAACCTGGGCTCTCATAACACCTGAGCAGTGCCACAGACTGATGGACTCCATGCCACGCCGCATTGCTGCAGTAATCCAGGCAAAAGGAGCTCCAACTAAGTACTGAGTGCTGTACATGCTCATACTTTTCATATTTATACTTTTCAGTTGGCCAACATTTCTAAAAATCCTTTTTGTATTGGTCTTAAGTAATATTCTAATTTTCTGAGATACTGAATTTGGGGTTTTCGTTAGTTGTCAGTTATAATCATCAAAATTAAAAGAAACAAACATTTTAAATATATCAGCTTGTGTGTAATGAATGAATATAATATACATGATTAACTTTTTGAATGGAAATACTGAAATAAATCAACTTTTTTCATGATATTCTAATTTTATGACCT